>BPLR01006151.1:0-259232 GCA_021605095.1 Caerostris extrusa
GTTACGTATTGCTTCACAAAAAAAAAAGAATGTTCAATTACATCATAAGAGAAAGAAGACAACATTGTTGTTTAAAAAAATATATACTACTTGTAAAAACAAAGTTCAAGCACTGTTGTTGATCAAAAACAAATTCTGCAATTAAAACAGACACAAAAAAAAACATGGCAAAATTATCTGCATGGTCTGTAAGACACGCTTGCCTTAATTTTAAACGCTTCAACATTTAATCCAAACATACAATAAAAATAATGCAAAGTCGGTACTATATAAATCCTCCGATTTGGGACGAAGCAGTAAAAGAAATTCCGGCAGTACTTCTACTTTTTGTCGGTAAATGTGAGTGCAAAATAAAGATCCTTGTAAAGATTACATCTTTTTGTATAAAGAGACTCCTTATTTCCTAGCTGTCTTCTGACACTTTATGTCATGCACTATTACACATTTGTTCAGTACCAGGTGGCAATTCCAAAGAAATGAGCAAATCACCCTAAATGTGGAAATAATAACGAGTTTGGTTTTCTTAATTTGTGTCTAGGCTATAATTGTTGCCAACGACCCAGAACTTCCCGCCTTGCTGCCTTCGACCACCCTTCGCCAAAATGATCTCCTAACAGTTGAAATTTTAATTTTCTGAAGGAGAAAATTATCTGTGCAAAATGGCAAACCACAGTGAAGTCACACTGAAAAAAAGGAAAAATGAATGAAAATGCAGCTGTCGAGAGATCAATGTGTAACTAAGTGAAATAAATATCTTCCATTTTTACACTTTTGTCGTTTAAAATCCCTAAATGGAAAGATAAAAACTCCCCAACCATTCATCAGCAGAAAAAAAAAAAAAAACATCATTCTCAATCTTTGAATTAGTTAATAATTGCAAGAGATACATGAGTATTTTAAAGGTTAGCATATTTGTAAAGGTTAAAGAAATTTTTATAGTTGGGAAAGAGCTGAAAACAGGAGAGCTTTTAACTTCAAGGGCAGTAATCATATTTATATTCAATTCTTCAAATGATATACCTGTTAATTTAAACACGTGGGGCGCTTCACTCGTTGCCTTAAAAATTTTATTGTTTAGAGCAAACAAATTGACGTCTTAATTAACTATTTGTTTATTTGTAATAAAAACATTAAACCAAGGTTTCAAAAATATTTAATGAAAATCGCATATAATAAATAAAAACATTTTTGTGTAAAGTTGTTAAATATATTTCTTAGCATTATCCATAGATATATGAATGAAAAAGCTGTTTTAAATTACAAACTGTATTTTTTAACTTGTAAATCTATAAAGCTTTTAGGTATTTGGCTGAATTATGCATTTAAGATTACGTTTTTCTTTAAATTATTTTCTAACTTAAAAGAATTAAAATTTTAACTATAAAAAACAATAATCGTACATAAAAATAATAATAATAGTACATAAATTTCTAGCACATAATAACATTGCTTGTAAAACTTTTAAATGTTTGATTATGTAGATATTTAACATAAAGAAACAAAAAGTTGCTTATTCAAAAGAAAACATTCCAAGCTATTCATTTTATTTATTTATTTTTGTTGTAAATTCAAGACTTATGCAGGTCCACATAATGGAATACAATGTATTGGTATTCCATTATAATATAAAAGTATATATTTCTTTTATTTTGTTCGATATGTTGTTTCTTTTTTATTTACTTGGTATTTAAATTTCTGTTCAAATGTAGAAAATTCTTTTAAGCAATTTGAATAGATGTTGAGAGCTACCATTAATAAAAATATCACATCATTTTTATTTATAATCAATACTAAAAAACAATAAAAAAACAAATCTTCTTTTCTAATAATTTAATATCATCACAGCCAACGTATATTTCTGGTTAATTTTCACAAAGAAAACCATTTTTCTTTTCTTTCTCCCCGAAAGTCTTCGAAAAAATTCCTCACTGACTTTTTCCTCCGAAACCAAAATAAGCCTGAAAATAATCCTATATCTTGGCAACTGAGTATCAAATACACCTGTTTACCCGCGAAGTAAAAAAAAAAAAAATAAATAAAATAAATGGCGAATAAATAAAGAAGCAAAAATGGAAGAAACAAATTGAGCTGACTTTTAAAAAATTACGTGAGTAATTTAAAAAAGAACGTTTTATTAATTACTCTTCGCTTCAGCTTATTAAAAGTAAGAATTTCTTTTTTTTTTATAAGAATCTTGATTAATTATGGCAATAAGGCATAGAATGTTGAAAATTACTGAGTTGCAAAAATTTTCTTTTCAAAATTTTCGGAGAGACAGAGAGAGAGATGTTTTTGTTAACACGTTGTAACTTATTCAAGAATTTTTGTGTGTGTGTCCCGCCATTCTGAACAAAAAGATTTTGGAATGTTATTTGTCGCCATATTAAAAATTAAATGAGATATTTCCGCCGAAATGGAATTTTCACAAGATGAATACTTGTGGCGTGTGTTTAACTGCTAGTTAACAAAAGCTGGCTGCTTTACTTTTGATTTGAGTAAAATGTCTTCATTTAATATGACAAATACGTTTCTAGGAAATTGATTTTCTTAAAATGCTATATTCCCTCCGTATGTGTTTTTCTTTTTTTTTTCTGGAGCTCTAGATCTATGACCGCCATGTTTATTATGTTGTAATCCTTTATTTACGTTTTTTTTTTTTCATTTATAATTTTTTGGGAATATACAGAATTAAAAATAAATACATTTAATCCTGCAAAAGCATAAAATATATCAAGATTTATTCCGGTTTTCTTTTGAAATGAAAAGCATGTGTTTGTTTTTAAAGCTGAAATATTATTAATAATTAAAGAATGTTTTCATTTTTGAACAAAAAAAAAAAAAAAAAAAGAATGCGTTCTTTTTTCAATGTTCTTTGAAAAAAGATTTTTTTTAATTTTTAAATATTTTCTCTTCTGAAATTTGAATTATTATTTGGCATAGTAAATACTAATTAAGTCATTTTTTTTTTCCAACTTCAATTACGTTATGAAGAATTTATTAATAACATTCAAAATAAAAAGGAAGAGCCCTGTTATTTTGTTATTTCTAATTTCTAAAAGATAATAATAACTATTTCTATGCAAAAATGCAAGAGAGCTTAAGAAAATAAAGCAATTTATTTCTCTAACTATGCAAATTACGTTATATAATATTTGAACATCCAGTTTTTTTCCTTCTGAATTCTTATAAAAGAGCACGTAGACGTAAAATTACTAAATTTTATTCTTATTTTTTTCTTTTGAATTAAGATTTGTTTTTTTTTTTTACTACTAATGGTGCATTTTTAGAATTGTTGTAAAATTGACAAAAAAAAAAAAAATCACCCATTGATTCTTCCATTTTTCTTTTTTGTTTGTCTTTTTAATGAATTTTAAAATATGTAAAATACTTTCGGATATCATTTTTTGTGTATTTCACGCCTTTGTATAACCATTTACCAATGAGTAAAATACGCGTATATTATACACGGCTCCTAAAAGTTTTTTGTACACTTAAGAATTTCAATAAAATACAGCTTTTATCCATAATAAAAAATTAATATTTCATAACGAAAATTTTTTTATAATATCTATTACTATTTTTAATGAAAATACATTAAATATTTTAAGAACATAGTTTTTTAACTTGTTTTATAAATAATATAAATCAAAAAAATCAAAAAGTAACAAAAACAATTTACCTCATAAAAGTCTTCGGCGGCCTGGTGTCGAAATGGCTGGCCCTGTGGCCTATGGTATCACAAGCTTCAGGTTCGAATCCTGGCGGTGGTATGGATGTCTGTTAGTGCTTCTGAATCCATTTTAAACGGTAGGTCCTAGTCTGTTCTGCCCTTTGTGTGCATAAGATGACCGTAGAGCGACAATCCAATCCAAACCATAAAAGTCTTCGTGCACTTAGAAAACTTTTTTTTTATTATAATTTCTGCTTTAATGTTCCTTTATTATTCGATCATTACTGTTTTTATATCAGCTTCGTTTTAATGTCATATTTTCGTATTCTAATTTCCAGTTTTTTTTTCTACTAGTTTAAATCCGTCAATCAATTAAAACTTGTGGACAGTTATAGAGACACTAGATGAGAATGTTGAGAACCTTGTTATTAGGACCATAATCTTGATTTTAAAAAACGAAATTGTTTCCAATACCCACATTTGGGGTTCATAATTTTAAATTTCTTTCTAAAATATTTAAATAAAAGCTTGATTCATTTTGCCATTAATAAATACCAAATTTCCTATTAATGTTCTTGACAAGTACTATACAATGGCATTTTCATCTCCATGTTTTTACTGTTACTAAGTTATTGAGATAAAGTTCCTCATTTTTTATTCTCCATATAAATAATTATACGCACATCGGAACGAAAAATTTTAAATTTGCTTTCCTGTGAAAATAAGGCATGATTTCAATACTTTTCCGGACTAATTATCATTGTTTTCCTAAGGAAAGGTAGAGCACTTTTTCAAGCAGAACAACATATAATTCATGTAATTAATGTAACATTAGAAGATACATCCAACAATTTCAGTAGAAATACAAGCAGAAAAATTTTCAATAAATTCTGTATAAAATTTTTACAGCATTCGAACATGAATTTTTTCACAATTTTTTAATTATGAATCAACTAATACTTTATGTAAACTTTGCCGAGTGACATTTTCTTACCTTTGTGTTAAAGATTTTCTTCCTTAAAGCGTTTAATCACATACTGCACTGCAACTATGAGAGAAATTTAATAATATAGCTATATTCCGCACCGATTTACGATAAATATGATGAAAAATAATCAATTTTCGAATGCCTTTCCTTGTTTCTTCATGACTTTGAGCTATATTAAAATAATAAATAGAATAAAAACGAAACAAGCAAAGTTTAAAGTCAAACGATTTTTTAAGTGTCCCCAAAACGCAAAAGCAAAAAGCGACAGCTGATAATTATATTTATGAATTTATTCGAAAATGTCTGTATACGAACACTTTAGTATTTTCTCGCATAATTATTTTTATAAAACTTGGCATTAATTTTATTCAGTATTATATATATATATATTCAACTGAAATTTTTTTTCATATATTTGTATGTTTTTATTTCTTAAAACTTAATAATTATTATCTAAATTTTTAACCTATTAACTTAAATTTAATTTATTTTTTTAGTTCTAAATTATTTTTTATTTTTCATCTGGTAATAAAAACAAAAATCGTAAAAATCATTATTAGTTATTTTTTACTTAATTAAAAACTTTATTTGTCTAGTTGAGGTATTACGCCGTCTGGTGGCATGATGATTGATGTTTGTGAGATTGTGTTCTCTTTTTTTTATTATTATTATTATCTTTTTGTTGCTTTTAAAGATTAAAACCAAACGATTTTTTAACTGTTACCAAAGCGCAAAAATTAAAACACGACAACTGATAAATATATTTAGGAATTTTTATTCGAAAACGTTTTATGGGCGAATATTTTAGTGACGTAAGTTCTCTTTGTCTTTCGCATAATTATTTCGTTTAAAAAAATCTTTCATATATTTGTTCGTCTCTATTTCTTACTTAAAAACTAATATCTAATTTTTTAAACTATTAACTTAAATCTAATTTTTTTTTTTTTTTTCCTTTGAGTTTATTATTTTTACATCTAGTGTTTAGACAAAAAATTATTAAAAAAATTATTTTTATTAAAATTAAAAATTAATTTCATTTAAAATTATTATTATTTTTTTAAATTATTGTTTTTTAATAAAAACTTTTTTGTTTATTTAAGGTTTTACACCATCTGGTGGCACGATGATTGTATTTTATGAGATTGTATTCTTTTTGTTTATTGTTTTTTTTGTTGGTTTCAAATGTTTTATTATATAAGGTAAGGAATTTTTGTTTTACATTTAAAACTCTTTTCTATTTATAAACAGTAACAATTTTTTTTTTTTCTTTACAATTCGTTTAACTGTAATTTTTAATTGTTATCAAATATTTTGAATTCATGATTGACATTTTCTCGTGATTTTTTACTTTTCACCAATATGTTTTCCTTACGAAGGTTTTAATGTTTTACTTACGAAGGTTTTAATGTTTTACTTACTATAATATTTATATATTTTTTAATAAAAATATTATATTTCTTTTATTATTTTAATGTTTTACTCTCTATAACTGGGCAACGCTGTTTTATATTTGTTTTTATAATCGCTGTTTTATAATTCTATTCATAATAATTTTATTCAACAGTTATCTACTATCATAAAAAATGCCAAAATCCCTTATTCTGTTCTTAACTCAAACGTTTCCATCTTTAAGACAAATCATTAGAGCCGGAGAGCCATTCTCCCTAAAAGCATCCAGTTTTATTACTCGGTCCAAGAAAGCACCGGTCCGAAATTTACACATTTAAACTTAAATTACAACTCTTCCCTCCGCCACCGCTCTGTCACCGGGCCTAATTCGGGGAATAATTACGGTTGTTAATTTGCATGTTAATTCGAACTTCTGACGTGTGCATTCATCACGTGAGTTCATTAGACTTTAAGCGACCCAGGGAGGCAATTGTGCGAGGGGCACCCATTTTCCCGGGCATATCGTTACGGGGGGGATGGGGGATGCAGGTACTAGCAGTAGTATCTGGATGCCTTGTTTAAATGGTGCGAAGGGAACCATGTCAGAAAGTGTTAAAAGTTGACTGCTCTCCATTCTTCCTCGTCCAAAGTGATAAATCAAGGGAAATGAATTCGTGTTCCCTGTGGTAATCAAGATCGATAACAAAAACTGATTCAGTTGTGTGTGGGGGCGGATGCAAATGAGTTGGTGGATGCTTTCTGTGCTGGTTGGTTATTTATGTTTTGTATTTGAAAGCTGTCGGGCGGAAGTTTATCTTATTAAGTAATTGGACGGGCTTCGAATAGATTGTTTTGGAGACATGGCTTGTGTGCGGCAATTTTGATGTGATTGCAGAAAGCTTGGATTTTAATATCTTCAAAAAGTGGACTTTCAAGATATATATACACATGCACACACACACACACACACACACACACACACATATATATATATATATATATATTTATATATATATGTATTGTAAGGTTTAATTATTATATAGCCGCAAGAGGTCGCGACTGTGACGAGTAACTGGGACCTTAACTGTGTGGTCCAGTGTGGTAAGTACATGCAGTCAGATATAGAGATTAAGAGGAGGACCCTAGGTGCGTCAGAACTAAATAGACGGTCAGGGGACCGATTCTTGGTTTTTAACTATTAATACTATTGTAGAAGAGGCACAGTGTGCCATGTGTATGTATGTACTAATATTGTAAATAAACTAATATGAATAGAAAGAGAAATTGGTATTACATCCTGACACAACTAGTCGCTAGCAAGCGGCTAACAATATATATATATATATATATATATATATATATATATATATATATATATATATAATATATATATATATATATATATATATATTGTTTATATATATAGATTTTTTTGTGTTTTAGTATTTTGTCCACTCCGTTATCTGAATACTTCGCTAATTGCGTTGTCGACTTGGATCCAATAAAATAATATTCCTTGAACATTATCTTGCGCCCGACTCGTTGCTCAGTAATAACGTGCGCTGCTGGTGAGCATTATAACTGAGGTTCCATTGGCTGGCGGCTTTGTTGTTGACACTGTTTTAAGGAACCAGGAGAATCTATGACGTTTGGGATGTTCAGCATCTTACCTCGTCAGTCTGTCTACCTGGTGGGAGTTAACCGGGTTTTCTCGCATACGATAAGTAAATGAGGGGTAATTCCCCTAAAAGTTATCCCGGAAGTCCCTGCCCTCCTTCTTCAGCGACACGGAGTCAAGTCTTGGCCCCTTTTCCTCCATCCATGTGTGGATTACTTATAGGATGTCCTCCCCACACTGAGGATAAGACACAACAACAATAATATCTTGTCCTCGAGTTGTTATATTTTATTTCCTTTGGATTCACTAATTTATGTCAATTTTACAGATTTCCTGCTCGTTATTTTTACACACTCTGTCATTCCTTATTTCTGCTAATTTTTATATGCTTTTTTTTTTGTCTTTGCAAATTTACCGTTCAAAATTTTGATCTCTATGTTTATTAAACGATTGTCCGTTTCGTTGCTGCAATTTTCGGATCTTGAGAAATTTCTTTTTTTTTTAGAGCTTCGCATGTGAGGCCCTCCGAAGTTATGTGTAGCAAATACTGGTAATCGCTTTTACATACAAAATGGCTGTGTTTGCAATCCACTCCTTATTTGTTCTCTTTTTTTTTTTTGTGTTCCTGTCCTTTATATAGTGTCATGTTCTTTATATATATATATATATATATATATATTGGGCGTTTGTATGTTTGTATGTTCCAGCATATCTTAAAAACAATAACACTCAATAATTAATTTTTTTGTCTTCGAAATTCCGAATTTCGTTTCAAAATTTCATAGCCGAAAACTGCCAATATTTTTTAATAATTATATTTTAATTAGATAAATACCTTATTTTATTATTGTCATAAGATTTTCAAGCCACTATATGTAACACTACCCTTACAAACTAACTGACGCCATTTGTTCAATTGCTGTGAAAAAATGTAGCAAAAATTTACAATATTAGTTTTCTATTTAACTTCTAAACTAATACCATTATATTCTTAGTAATAAATTTAAAGATTATTTTAGAGAAATTTTACTGTACTTAGCTAATTTTGATTATTTAAGATGAGATACTTTAAATCTCATACTTTTAATTCTCAATAGAAATTTGTTTCTTATTGAAATTTTATCTTTTGTAACTAGGCAATGTCGATTTATATCTGCTATTTTGCATAATTTCCGAATTTTGTTTTTAATCTTCAGAAGTTTTTTAATGAATGGCCTCATTATTGCTTAATGAGAGACCCACTCATGGCAAGCGTAGAAAAGAACCAGAATTCCCTGCTGATGGCGTGTCACTACAAATAGACTTAATAGTGATTGTTAATTGCAGTGACAGCCGGATTTGGTTGAAGTTTTCTAATTTTTTTTCAATAAAATGTGTGATTGATAAGTATTACAATCTACCTTGTAAATCTACCTATCTTTGCCTTCGGGATCTTTGCCTTCACTTTATGCATCGAAGAAGTTGACAGTGTGGTTCTAAAGTGCCAAGTGACACAAATTTAAAAAAAAAATGTTTTTTGAAGAGATGTTTCTTTTGATACGTAAGATGATTAAAAAATGAACACATGTTGTTTTAATGTAAGCGAAGCGTGTTTTTTTTTTCTAATGCAGCTGGTAAACACTGGCACGCGTTGCACTGTCGCTACTCACTTAGCACTACCCAGTAGGTGCGTGTAGCTTGAAGATCAGCTACGAACGCGGAGTAACAATACCCCGCAACTCTCTACGATCCTGTTATACAAGGAAATGCGTGTTAAAGTGGATTCCGAACCACTACAAACACCCATGGCACCGCCGGGACTCGAACCCAAAACCCTGTGGTACCGAATGCCAGAGCGCTAACCATTCGGCCATTCAGGACCAAGTGAAGCGTGATAGAATTCAGGTATTTCGCATAGAATCCTTTTGGCCATAAATGAATTCAAAGATCACTAGAGGACTTTGTCTGAGTATATTTTTGAGAAATTCTACATTTGTGCTTCTGAAGTATCCCTATTTTGAATTTGTATTACTGCAGACGACAAGTTGTTGAATTATAATATTAAAACAGGAAAAATTGTAATTGATTAAGTGATACTTATAGATTGTAATTGCGACTAATATAGTCAAAGTGTATATTAGTTAACTATTAATAAACGTTTTTTATTAACATACACATACCATTATATAAATGAGTCATATTTAGGAATATTTAAAATTTGTACGGAAAAATAAACAACGTGAGTAAATATCTGCGAGCAAGAACAAAGAGCTCTCATATTTGAATAATATAAGATTGATTATAGTGACAACTATGTTAAATAATTGATCAAATTTCTGATTTTTCAACAAAAAATATGCCTACTATAACATACATTTAAAAAAAAGGGAATTTTTGTACTTTCATTATAAAATGTGGAATACTTGAATGAGGGCATTTCATTTTTCATAAAAAAAAAAAAATGTTTCATTTTTTTCAATGATTTCTGTTCATTTAAGGCTAAGATGAAGTTTTGAAGAAAGATATCAAAAATATATAAACCTATTTATGAGTTTTGAGAATCATTATATGTTACTTCGAAAATCATTACAAATATTACATTAGCCAACAAATTCTTATTCTATTAAAAATTAATGTTTCAAATCAAAAAATTAAAAGCGTTACATCAAATACTCAACTGATAAGAAGGAAAAATTATAATATTCATTTTGAAAACAAAGTATACTAAATTTACGTATTCTATATAATTAAAGATTTTCATTTTAAATGCTAGGATATAATAACAGATTTTTAAAATAATCCTTCGTAGTAATTTATTTTCACATATTTATGTAGATTTTCATTGCTATACTTTTGTCTTTATTACTCATTTTAACTTAACTAACATTAACATAATTAATATAAATTCATGTATATATTAGATTATTCAGAATATTAACATAATTAATATAACTTCATGGATTTATAGATATAGATACTTACATTTTATCAGTGCGTCGTTAATTGTACTATTGATTGAAATGCACATAAAAATTCATCAATAATTAGTTTTATTCAGATTTTATCTTTTATGCTTCTTTCTAAATGTCACATTAAGTGCTTTAACTAAAAATTTGTGCTGCAATTTTAAATTTTTCTTAATAGCATTTACACTGAAGTGACAAAAGTCATGGGATACCTCTTAATATCGTGTCGGCCCTCCTTTCGCCCGGCGAAGTGCAGCAACTCGACGTGGCATGGACTCAACAAGTCGTTGGAAGTCTTCTGCAGGAATATTGAGCCATGCTGTCGCGATAGACGTCCATAATTGTGAAAGCGTTGATGGTGCAGGATTTTGGGCACGAACAGACCGATGATGTCCCATAAATGCTCGATGGGATTCATGTCGGGTGATCTAGGTGGCCAGATCATTCGTTGGAATTGTCCAGAATGTTCTTCAAACCAATCGCGAACAGTTGTGGCCGGTAACATGGCGCATTGTCATCCATAAAAATCCCATCGTTGTTTGGGTACATGAAGTCCATGAATGGCTGCAAGTGATCTCCAAGTAGCTGAACATAAGCATTTCCAGTCAATGTTCGGTCCAGTCGCACCAGAGGACCAAGTCCATGCCATGAAAAAACAGCCCACACTATTACGGAGCCACCACCAGCTTGAACAGTGCCTTGCTGACAGTTTGGGTCCATGGCTTCGTGGGGTCTGCGCCACACTCGAACCCTACCATCAGCTCTTACCAACTGAAATCGTGACTCATCGGACCAGGTCACGGTTTTCCATTCATCTAGGGACCAACCGATATGCTCACGTGCCCACGAGAGTCGCTGCAAGCGATGTCGTCCTGCCAGTAAAGGCACTCGAGTCGGTCTTCTGCTGGAATAGCCCAAGAAAGCCAAATTTCTCCGCACAGTTCTAACAGACAAGTCCCTTGTACGCCCCACATTGATTTCTGCGGTTATTTGACGCAGTGTTGCTTGTCTGTTAGAATTTACGACTCTTTGCAGACGTCGCCGGTCTCGGTCGCTAAGTGCAGGCGGTCGACCACTGCGCTGTCCATGGTGGGATGTTATGCCTGAAATTTCTTACTCTCGGCACACTCTTGACACAGTGGATCTGGGAATGTTGAATTCCCTAACGATTTCCGAAATGGCATGACCCATGCGTCTAGCTCCAACTAACATTCCGCGTTCAAAGTCTGTTAATTCCCGTCGTGCGGTCATCATCACGTCAAAACCTCTTCACATGAATAACTTGAACAGAAATGAAAGCTCTGCGAAAGCACTGCGCATTTATACCTGCGCTACGCGATGCTACTGCCATCTGAAAATTTGCATATTGCTATCCCATGACTTTTGGCACTTCAGTGTATATTAACATGAATAAAATATAGTGTAAACATTAACTTATAATAAATATAAATTTAGGATCTGTCATTTATTTATTAATATTCCATTCTGTTTGAGGCTGTATAAAATAAAATATTTTCTGGTGATTATCATTTAACTATACTTCTTATCAGGTTGTAATAAGTAACAGTGTCAACAAAAGGATTTTTTTTTTTATATCTAGGACCTTAATTTTTTTTTTCATATAGTAAATCACGAATAGTCAGTTTCTTAGGGTAGGAAGTTTACAGTTCAGATTGTCGAACATTAACTGAAAGAAATCCTGACAACCCGAATGTCTATTCGAGGCATATACTTACACGTTCTGAGGCATACATACATGATTTCCTTTTGAAGAAACGTCTTGTTAATTGGAAATGAAGTTCATATGATCAAGCCCTGCCTTCTCCCAGTGATGATGACTCCGACAACCCTTGTTGTTGATCCCTGCTGGTCTAACCTATAACCGATCGACATACATCAACTAGGTGACCAGATTCCCTATCAGCCCTATGACGCCACGAGATCGTCAGTATATGTAATTGACTTTTGCATCAAATAATCCATTTCGGTAGGCCCACTAAGCCTGCTGCTTCGTAAATTTTCACTGGGAAACTAGTTTCTAAATGAAAGCAAAACTCTACTTTATTATTAAAAAGTAAATTGGTCCTCAGCATCGCGACATTCACTAAAGAGGTGTTTAATCATCATCTCTATAAATGTACTTTGTTTGTGTAAAAGCATAAAATATCTACTTTTAACCGTATGTTACACATTCTATTATTTGCATTACATTATTTTTTTGTAATTATATAATTTTTGATAACACTATGTGACAAATCTGTCTTTTTGTCGATTATTAATTTTCTATTGCAATATTGTACCGTAATCGTACATTATCGCTAGTAGTCGCATGGTAATATCTCTAACTATTGCATATTTTGACTTGCATGATTACATTAATTATATAGTTGTATGATATTAAGTCTATCTTTCGCCTTTATTAACTTGTAATGATAATATTATTAGCAGTTGTGTGTAAGCAATAATACTGAATTATTGTTTGTATTTTGGACATAATTAATTTTCTCTCATAGTCAAAATTAAACTATATTACTTTAACAATTGTTTCATGTGTGTATATCATAAGCTTCTGTAGTATTTCAAACATACTGAAACATATATGTGTTGATTTGATGGTAGTTATGTTGATTTTACTTTTATTGGTTATTGCGGTGCACAATGTTGGAATGAATTTCTAGCAGTGCTTTATATTTTGATTTGGTAAGGGTTATTGAGGTTTAAATATTTTGCTTCACGTGTATTAACGTTTTCGTATTGTTAATTATGTCGTAAATGTTGTCTATCTAGAACTTTTGGAATTATTTACCACGTGAACGCTTTACCACTCTACTTAACTGTAACCGTACTTCGGTGTAAGAATTTTTTCCCTGAATTTTAGAACTTTCTTGTTGGTAGTCATCTGTGGTAGACGCGGATTTTTGTGTCTGCATCTCTATTATTTTTTTGTCATTTTGTCATTGTTATGTATAAATAAAAATATTGTAAATATACTATTTGAATCAACTAACTACAGGTTCGGCGAACTGCATTATCAATGAGATATCCTTTTGGCTATTTCATTGACATTACAGTTCGCCGAACTAGAAAGGTAAGAGAATTTTTATACGAAATTTTCTAGTTTGCGAATTGTTTTGTCGAGGTAAAAAATTATTCAACACCATATTTTCTCTCTTTTTCATGTTATTTAAATGTTAGGAATAAATATCAACTATCAAATTGCAATGAGGGTGAAGAAAGCATGTCACAAAAGTAATCGTACACCGAAGCGTTTTGGAATAAATTCATAAATAAAATGATCAAGTGTTGCTTTTTTATATTTTTGCATTTTGGTGACATTTAAAAGTTCGTTTGGCTTTAAATTTCGATCACTTATTTCGATTATTTCGATCGCCTATTCTGTTTATTATCTAAAAATATCTCATAGTCGTAAGGAAACAACGAACAGCTGTCGAAAATTGATTTTTTCTAAACTAATACATTTATTTCATTTTACGGTGGATTATAAATAAAATACCTCAAAGGAGGACATAAGTTCAAAACAACAAGAAAAGGTCTTCCTCAGGATATAATGAACACATCGTGATCAGAGATTTTATAGTTAATAAATTTATGAAAAATCCACGTTTTGCATGCTACAAAAACTTTTTTTTTTACCTGAAACTGTTCGACGAGTTCTCAGATCGGCAAGATTACATGGGAATTCTGCAGAAGAATATTTTTTGTAAGTGCCAGAAATATATAGCTTAGGCATTCGCTCACGAAATCAAGAATTAATAAGCTCTAAACGTATTTGAATCATGTCTTAATCGCATAAATAAAAAAAAAAAAAAAAATTTAAGTCAATTCCTACTTTTTTTTCTCACTATATTGTAGAAAAATTCCTTTACAAATAAAATTGAAATTAATTTTTGCATCTGGCGCCATCTATTATTAGTTACATGCAACTTAAATCTAAAAAAAAAACTAAAATGAATTAATTAAATTTAATGAATGAATTAATATTTGAAAAACTGTATTAACATCCAGTGTCATCCACTACAAGTTCAAAGAAAATGTATTTGAACTTGAGTGGATGAATAAAAGTATTTTATGAAACGATTGAAAATTTGAACAAGATATATATAGGGGAGAGTGTGAGCTAATAGAAAAAATTGAATGAAAGTAAATTTAACAATTTTGTTTAAAATGGGCGTGTAAGTATATGGAGAGAAAAAAGGATGAACTTAGTCTCAATAACTTAGCTGAAACATTAAAACATAGCGGTGGAGGTGCATGTCAACATGAAGACTAAATAATTTGGTGTTTATTGATGCCATAATGAATCATGCTCCGTATTTAAATATTTTAAAAAAAATTTAAAACTAACTCTAACTCTACGGCATTACAGTCCATGGTGGGCTAAGGCCGTCTGCCTACTGGCAGATTTCATATAGACAAGAACCTATGGTTTAAAGTGGATTTCGAAAACTACAAACATCCATGGAACCACCAGGACTAGACCCCTGTGTTATCATCAGGCATCTCAGCGTAAAACTATCAATCCAAAATTTGGATACATAATACTGAATGAAAATATTTGAAAGTCCAAAATGCATCGGAGAGGAGTCTATGCAGTCTCGGAGAGGACAGGATTCATCCCACCTTCCTGTCTGCCTAGCACTTGTTTACTCTACTGTGTATGATCGTTAGTGGAAGGCTAGGGCCCTAATGGGCTAAACATGTCACTATGTGATTTCCTTCGATTCTCGTTGTTGTTTTCAAGTTCCTTGTGTTCTTTTTATTTTATTGCTTATTGTAGCCTACCATTGGAAATAAAAAATAATTTTAAAAGGGGTTTTAAAGTTACAATAACTGCTTGCAGCCCGTAGCCCTTATCCTAACCAAGTCTGTGCATCACTGTTTTTTAAATAAATAATTCTAGAAAAACAAGACAATTTTACGTAACAATATAGTAAAGCAAACCATGTTGGGAGATATAGCAAGATTCAAAAAGAAAGCAGTATAGAGAGGCTATAATTGACATTTATTAGACTTCTCAAAAATATCTAATTACTGCCACAGGTATGTCTTGTGATTGTGCTCCACCTTCGTCACACCATTGATGCTGAGAAATGTTTAAAATGAGAATAAATATTACATCAAATAAAAATGATCTCTTTGATGAGTGAAACCTTTTTCTGTATATGTGTTTATTATTACGCGAATGGTAGTTAGTAGAATTTTTTACCGTATCATCTCTGATTTTATTTATTTCTTCTCGAGCGTCGACTGGAGTTAAGTAACAGCTGCTTCGAAGAAATAGGATGTTGATTCTATCTCCTTTCCCTTTATGAAAAACACATAAAATGGTGAGCTAACATGTTTTTGGCAACATGCTGGTTGTGCTTAAAATGTTTGGTAATAATGCAATTTAACTTATACCCTAAGCGAGATTTCAAAAATGCACCAAATTTTGGTATTTACGCATTATTCCAATTTTTAAAACAAGCTATTTGCAAAACATAAAATATCAGATTTGGAGCATTATTACCAAAACGTTGATCGCCTACAGGGGTGGGTTAAACTGCATTCCAACCGAAAGATCTTCCTGAAGCATTCCTGCTTGTCTTCCTGTCTGGTCAACATAATGAAGATTTTACACCGTAGAACACTTAGGGTAACACTGAATCTTCTTCTCCATCATCACTACAGCAACAGCCCCATGGTATGCCAAGGCCGTCTGCCTACTGGCAAATTTCGAGACAGGAGATGTTTTATTTTTACAGTGTAGAGTTTTCAGCCCTAAGAGCAACGCTCTACACTCATATTAGAACGGTAATTGCAGTTTAAATTGGATTCAGAATCACTACAAACAGCCGTGGCACCGCTGGGACTGAAACCCGAAACCTGTTGCACCGAGCGACAACACTGAATCTACTACATTAAAACACGCCGATTTAGTGGCAAAGTATCTAACAATGGAAAAAATTATTTAAAGATTTTCTGAAAAGCATTCCTCTTCACCTATCCATGTGGATCTAGCAGCATTCCTTTCCTCCTATCTTTTTCGGTCTAGCAACACTCCTCTTCTCCTATCTATGAAGGTTTAGCAACATTCCTCTTTCCATAATACTCTCTGGTTAGCGATGACTCTGGTGCAATAAAAATCCGCCGTATCAGTGATGAATGATGACAAGCTAAGCTTAAGAAACTCAAAAAGTTATTAATCTGAAGGTTCTCAGTTTTATTTGCCTTCCATCGCTTTGCATACAAATGAAAATTTGAAAAAACTTATCGAGAACCAAGAGCACTACATCGGTTTCGTGTCACTACGACATCACTGATCATTTCCTTACAACGATTTTTATCTCCGAAAACGTCAATATAAATTAGATTTTGATCTAAACCGTTTAAAATAAGTATACTCGATATCGTTAAAACTGCTTGTGCATCTCCAACAATACCGATCTTCCCATTTTCCACTGGGGAAGGTCCGATGAGCTTTTAATGAATGCCATTTAATGCGTTCCACCAACAAACAGCGATAACTACTACAGACAATAAAGCGACCTCTTAAAAGAACCATAATCTCACACTCAATCCCTCTAAATCTCCCGCTCCAATGTTGGGCCGAAGGTTTTACGATCAAAACTCGAAAGTCGGCACTCACTTGCTGGAAAAGAATTACCTGTTTGTGACGCTCAGAGTGATTTTTAATGGAAGGCTTTATATTACAGAAAAGGATAATTAGCGGGCGTTCTAATTTTGCAAAACCCATTACCCCCACCCCACCATACACCACCCGACGGCTCGCCATAAATCATGGGGGGATGGTCACAAAATCTCTCCCCACGCTTAATTAAATGCCTCTTAAATCTCGACAGCGCTTCACCAAAGTAACGTGTATGGCTCTCGTTTACGACGCGTATTGTCGTGCCTCTCTGGGTGCTGATCAACGAGACAGTTAGAAAACAATGCCTCCGTTTCCGAAGATCGTCGCGGTAGCATTCGAAACTTCATTATCGCCAACAGCCGTTAAGTCGCCTTTTTTTGGAAAATGTGAGTGGGATCGCTTTTGGAAAAAGGGCGTTCCGATCTTAATGCACGGCAATAAAAGGTTTCATCTTCCTTCAGAATTGGTAGAAGAGCCAAGAAGAGATTCTTTGTGAAAAGGTAATTGCCACAAAATGATACAAACATTTATTAATTGTGTGATATGGCCGGAAATCAATAACTTTTTATGTGTGCTTCAAATACAGGTCTTTTAACTTACGATAATTTTAAATGGAGTGCTTTGCAAAAGACCAATAAGACCACTGTGTTTAAAGATTCCATATAAAGGTTCCACTGAATCATTATGTTTCAATTTTAATATGGAGCAAATTAAAGGTTCATCTTTCTTCAAAATTGGTGAAAGAGCGATGAAATGATTCTTTGTGAAAAGGCAATTGCCACAAAATGATACAAACATTATTTGTACTATGCGACCGGAAATCAATTTTTTTTTTTTTTATGTGTGTATCAAATACGTATCTTAAACTTTTAAGCATTTTAAATGGAATGCTTTGCATTATTTCAAAGGCCAATAGGACCACCATGTTTAAAATTCCATATGAAGTTTCTATAGAATCATTATGTTTAGATTTTAATGCGGAGCAAATTAAAGGTTCATATTTCTTCAAAATTGTGAATGTCGAAGAAAAGATTCTTTCTGAAAATTACCACAAAATTTATTAATTGCCTCGAAAAGATACAAACATTATGGGTTGTGTAATACGACCAGAAATCAATTACTTTTTATGCGTGTATCAATCATAGGTCTTTAACATTTAAGCATTTTAAATGGAGTGCGTTCCCTTACTTCAAACGCCAATAGGACTACCATGTTTAAAAATTCCATTTGAAGATTCAATAGAATCATTATCCTTTTATTTTAATGTGGAGCAAATTAAGTTTCAGCTTTCTTCAAATCGGTAAAAGAGCTAATGTAAAGATTTTTTGTGAAATGTAGTTGCCACAAAATGAAACAGACATTATAAGTTGTTCAATACGACCGAAAATCTATAATTTTTTATGTGCTTACCAAATATAGACTTTTATAAGTATTTTCAATGAAATGTAGGCATTACATTAATTCAGAGGCGAATGGGACCAGCCTGTTTGGAGATTACATAGAATCATTTTATTTTGATTTTAATGAACAAATTGAAGTTTCATCTTACTTCAAAATGGGTGAAAAGAGATTCTTTATGAAAAGGTAATTGCCACAAATGATACAAACATTTATAAGTCGTACAATATGAGCAGAAATCTATAACTTTTTATGTGTGTATCAAACACGGGTCTTTAACTTTAAAGCATTTTAAATGGAGTGCTTCGCAAAGGCCAATAAGACCACCATGTTTAAAAATTCCATATGAAGATTCTATAGAGTTATTAAGTTTAGGTTTTAATGTGGAGCAAATTAAAGGTTCATTCTTCTTCGAAATTGTGAAAAAGCAACGAAAAGATTCTTTGTGAAAGGACAATTGTCACAAAATGATTCAAACATTTATAAGTTGTGTAATACGACCGGAAATCAATAACCTTTTATGTGTGTATCAAACACAGGTCTTTAACTTTTAAGCATTTTAAATGGTGTTCTTTGTATTACTTCAAAAGCCAATAGGACCACCATGTTTATAAATTTCATATGAAGATTCCATAGAATTATTATGATTCGATTTTAATGTGGAGCAAATTAAAGGTTCATCTTTCTCCAAAATTGGTGAAAGAGATTCTTTGTGAAAGGTAATTGCCACAAAATGATGCAAGCTCTGTTTGTTATTCGACTATCGCTTTTATATGTATATCAAATACAGGTTTTTATCTTTTAAATATTTCAAATGGGGTGCTTTGCAAAAATTCAAGAAGATTCCAGCACCGATTTTGCAATGGTTCATTTTAATTTCAAAAAGAGCTCAATAAGAGCACCATGTTTAAAAATTCCATTTAGAATCGACCTAAGTTTTTATGTTTTGGTTTTAATGCATTTTAAATGGAGTGGTGCAAATTAAATGTTTAAAAACATATATGAAGATTCCATCATTATGTTTCTATTTTAATGTGGAGGCAAATTAAATTTTACTTCCAAAAATGGTAAAGAGCTAAAAGAGATCCTTTGTGAAAAGGTAATTACCACAAAATAATGCAAACATTTATAAGTTGTGTAATACGACCGGAAATCAATAAGTTTTTATGTGTGTATCAAATACAGGTTTTTAACTTTTAAGCATTTTAAATGGAGGTTTTGCATTACTTCAAAGTCATAGGACATGTTTAAAAATTGCATATGAAGATTCCATCGAATCATTATGTTTCGATTTTTTAATGTGGAGCAAATTAATGGTTCATTTTACTTCAAAAATGGTAAAGAGCTAAGAAGAGATCCTTTGTGAAAAGGTAATTACCACAAATAATGCAAACATTTATAAGTTGTGTAATACGACCGGAAATCAATAAGTTTTTATGTGTGTATCAAATACAGGTTTTTAACTTTTTAAGCATTTTAAATAGAGGGTTTTGCATTACTTCAAAAGTCATAGGACATGTTTAAAAATTGCATATGAAGATTCCATCGAATCATTATGTTTCGATTTTTGGATCAAATTAATGGTTCATTTACTTCAAAAAATGGTAAAAGAGCTAAGAAGAGATCCTTTGTGAAAAGGTAATTACCACAAAAATAATGCAAACATTTATAAGTTGTGTAATACGACCGGAAATCAATAAGTTTTTATGTGTGTATCAAATACAGGTTTTTAACTTTTAAGCATTTTAAATAGAGGGTTTTGCATTACTTCAAAAGTCATAGGACATGTTTAAAAATTGCATATGAAGATTCCATCGAATCATTATGTTTCGATTTTAATGTGGAGCAAATTAATGGTTCATTTTACTTCAAAAATGGTAAAAAGAGCTAGAAGAAGAGATCCTTTGTGAAAAGGTAATTACCACAAAATAATGCAAACATTTATAAGTTGTGTAATACGACCGAAATCAATAAGTTTTTATGTGTGTATCAAATACAGGTTTTTAACTTTTAAGCATTTTTAAATAGAGGGTTTTGCATTACTTCAAAAGTCATAGGACATGTTTAAAAATTGCATATGAAGATTCCATCGAATCATTATGTTTCGATTTTAATGTGGAGCAAATTAATGGTTCATTTTACTTCAAAAATGGTAAAAGAGCTAAGAAGAGATCCTTTGTAGAAAAGGTAATTACCACAAAATAATGCAAACATTTATAAGTTGTGTAATACGACCGGAAATCAATAAGTTTTTATGTGTGTATCAAATACAGGTTTTTAACTTTTAAGCATTTTAAATAGGGTTTGCATTACTTCAAAAGTCATAGGACATGTTTAAAAATTGCATATGAAGATTCCATCGAATCATTATGTTTCGATTTTTAATGTGGAGCAAATTAATGGTTCATTTTACTTCAAAAAATGGTAAAAAGAGCTAAGAAGAGATCCTTTGTGAAAAGGTAATTACCACAAAATAATGCAAACATTTATAAGTTGTGTAATACGACCGGAAATCAATAAGTTTTTATGTGTGTATCAAATACAGGTTTTTAACTTTTAAGCATTTTAAATAGAGGGTTTTTGCATTACTTCAAAAAAGTCATAGGACATGTTTAAAAATTGCATATGAAGATTCCATCGAATCATTATGTTTCGATTTTAATGTGGAGCAAATTAATGGTTCATTTTACTTCAAAAATGGTAAAAAGAGCTAAGAAGAGATCCTTTGTGAAAAGGTAATTACCACAAAATAATGCAAACATTTATAAGTTGTGTAATACGACCGGAAATCAATAAGTTTTTATGTGTGTATCAAATACAGGTTTTTAACTTTTAAGCATTTTAAAAGAGGGTTTTGCATTACTTCAAAAGTCATAGGACATGTTTAAAAATTGCATATGAAGATTCCATCGAATCATTATGTTTCGATTTTAATGTGGAGCAAATTAATGGTTCATTTTACTTCAAAAAATGGTAAAAGAGCTAAGAAGAGATCCTTTGTGAAAAGGTAATTACCACAAAAAATAATGCAAACATTTATAAGTTGTGTAATACGACCGGAAATCAATAAGTTTTTATGTGTGTATCAAATAAGGTTTTTAACTTTTAAGCATTTTAAATAGAGGGTTTTGCATTACTTCAAAAGTCATAGGACATGTTTAAAAATTGCATATGAAGATTCCATCGAATCATTATGTTTCGATTTTTAATGTGGAGCAAATTAATGGTTCATTTTACTTCAAAAATGGTAAAAAAGAGCTAAGAAGAGATCCTTTGTGAAAAGGTAATTACCACAAAAAATAATGCAAACATTTATAAGTTGTGTAAATACGACCGGAAATCAATAAGTTTTTATGTGTGTATCAAATACAGGTTTTTAACTTTTAAGCATTTTAAATAGAGGGTTTTGCATTACTTCAAAAGTCATAGGACATGTTTAAAAATTGCATATGAAGATTCCATCGAATCATTATGTTTCGATTTTTAATGTGGAGCAAATTAATGGTTCATTTTACTTCAAAAATGGTAAAAAGAGCTAAGAAGAGATCTTTGTGAAAAGGTAATTACCACAAAATAATGCAAACATTTATAAGTTGTGTAATACGACCGGAAATCAATAAGTTTTATGTGTGTATCAAATACAGGTTTTAACTTTTAAGCATTTTAAATAGAGGGTTTTGCATTACTTCAAAAGTCATAGGACATGTTTAAAAATTGCATATGAAGATTCCATCGAATCATTATGTTTCGATTTTAATGTGGAGCAAATTAATGGTTCATTTACTTCAAAAATGGTAAAAAAGAGCTAAGAAGAGATCCTTTGTGAAAAGGTAATTACCACAAAATAATGCAAACATTTATAAGTTGTGTAATACGACCGGAAATCAATAAGTTTTATGTGTGTGTATCAAATACAGGTTTTTAACTTTTAAGCATTTTAAATAAAGAGGGTTTTGCATTACTTCTAAAAGTCATAGGACATGTTTAAAAATTGCATATGAAGATTCCATCGAATCATTATGTTTCGATTTTAATGTGGAGCAAATTAATGGTTCATTTTACTTCAAAAATGGTAAAAGAGCTAAGAAGAGATTCTTTGTGAAAAGGTAATTGCCACAAAAATAATGCAAACATTTATAAGTTGTGTAATACGACCGGAAATCAATAAGTTTTTATGTGTGTATCAAATACAGGTTTTTAACTTTTAAGCATTTTAAATAGAGGGTTTTGCATTACTTCAAAAAGTCATAGGACATGTTTAAAAATTGCATATGAAGATTCCATCGAATCATTATGTTTCGATTTTAATGTGGAGCAAATTAATGGTTCATTTTACTTCAAAAATGGTAAAAGAGCTAAGAAGAGATCCTTTGTGAAAAGGTAATTACCACAAAATAATGCAAACATTTATAAGTTGTGTAATACGACCGGGGAAATCAATAAGTTTTTATGTGTGTATCAAATACAGGTTTTTAACTTTTAAGCATTTTAAATAGAGGGTTTTGCATTACTTCAAAAGTCATAGGACATGTTTAAAATTGCATATGAAGATTCCATCGAATCATTATGTTTCGATTTTAATGTGGAGCAAATTAATGGTTCATTTTACTTCAAAAATGGTAAAAGAGCTAAGAAGAGATCCTTTGTGAGAAAAGGTAATTACCACAAAATAATGCAAACATTTATAAGTTGTGTAATACGACCGGAAATCAATAAGTTTTTATGTGTGTATCAAATACAGGTTTTTAACTTTTAAGCATTTTAAATAGAGGGTTTGCATTACTTCAAAAAGTCATAGGACATGTTTAAAAATTGCATATGAAGATTCCATCGAATCATTATGTTTCGATTTTTTAATGTGGGAGCAAATTAATGGTTCATTTTACTTCAAAAAATGGTAAAAGAGCTAAGAAGAGATCCTTTGTGAAAAGGTAATTACCACAAAATAATGCAAACATTTATAAGTTGTGTAATACGACCGGAAATCAATAAGTTTTATGTGTGTATCAAATACAGGTTTTTAACTTTTTAAGCATTTTAAATAGAGGGTTTTGCATTACTTCAAAAGTCATAGGACATGTTTAAAAATTGCATATGAAGATTCCATCGAATCATTATGTTTCGATTTTAATGTGGAGCAAATTAATGGTTCATTTTACTTTAAAAAAAATGGTAAAAGAGCTAAGAAGAGATCCTTTGTGAAAAGGTAATTACCACAAAATAATGCAAACATTTATAAGTTTGTGTAATACGACCGGAAATCAATAAGTTTTTATGTGTGTATCAAATACAGGTTTTTTTAACTTTAAGCATTTTAAATAGAGGGTTTTGCATTACTTCAAAAGTCATAGGACATGTTTAAAAATTGCATATGAAGATTCCATCGAATCATTATGTTTCGATTTTTAATGTGGAGCAAATTAATGGTTCATTTTACTTCAAAAATGGTAAAAGAGCTAAGAAGAGATCCTTTGTGAAAAGGTAATTACCACAAAATAATGCAAACATTTATAAGTTGTGTAATACGACCGGAAATCAATAAGTTTTTATGTGTGTATCAAATACAGGTTTTTAACTTTTAAGCATTTTAAATAGAGGGTTTTGCATTACTTCAAAGTCATAGGACATGTTTAAAAATTGCATATGAAGATTCCATCGAATCATTATGTTTCGATTTTAATGTGGAGCAAATTAATGGTTCATTTTACTTCAAAAAATGGTAAAAGAGCTAAGAAGAGATCCTTTGTGAAAAGGTAATTACCACAAAATAATGCAAACATTTATAAGTTGTGTAATATGACCGGAAATCAATAAGTTTTTATGTGTGTATCAAATACAGGTTTTAACTTTTAAGCATTTTAAATAGATGGTTTTTGCATTACTTCAAAAGTCATAGGACATGTTTAAAAATTGCATATGAAGATTCCATCGAATCATTATGTTTCGATTTTAATGTGGAGCAAATTAATGGTTCATTTTACTTCAAAAATGGTAAAAGAGCTAAGAAGAGATTCTTTGTGAAAAGGTAATTGCCACAAAATAATGCAAACATTTATAAGTTGTGTAATACGACGGAAATTGATAATTTTATGCGTGCATCAAATACAGGATTTTAACTTTTAAGCATTTTAAATGAAGTGCTTTGCATTACTTCTAAGATTAATAGGACCACCATGTTTAAAAACTGCATATGAAGTTTCCATAGAATCATTTTGTTTCGCATTTAATGTGAAACATGTTATAGGTTCATCTTTCTTCAAATCGGCAAAAGAGCTATAGGAAAGGATTTTTGAAAAAAAAAGTAATTGCCACAAAATGAAACAATCATTATGAGTTGCGGCAAATCTATAACTTTTTATGTGTGCATCAAATATAGATTTTTTTATACGTATTTTCAATGAAATTTAGGCTTTACATTAACTTAGAAGCTAATAGGACCATCATGTTGAAAGAATAAATAGGATTATTATATTTAGATTTTAATGGGGAGCAAATAAAAGGTTCATCTTTTTCAGAATCGATTAAAAACGCAAAGGGAGTAATAGTTATGAAAAGATGATTTCCTCAAAATGAGACTGGTATTAAAAATTGTATAATATGACTGCAAATAGATATATTTGATACTTAAATAAAAAGTTATGTTTTTATCCTTTAAACATTTTCAATGAATTTTAGGCCTTGGATTACTTCAGAAACCAATAACATCACCATATTTTGATGAAGATATTAAAGTTTTAATAGCATAAAATTACGAGTTATACCTTTTTAGTGGGAAAGCGCCAGTTTAGATTAGTATCTAATCTGTCTGAAACTTAATATCTTACCTGGTGTAATAAAGTACATATTTCAGGTCCAGTCATGATCTAATATATCAAATAAATTAGAAACTCGTCGACTGGAATTGAAGGAGTTGAGTTATGTAATATTTTTGTAATTTCAATCCAGCCTTTAAATTTTCCAAATAACTGTCTTTTTGTAATGATTAAAAAATTAGTCAGAAACCTGATTTATATTTTCACGTATACATAGCTTGGATAGATAAAAAGATAGACTTATATGCTGTTTCACACAAGTGCTACTTAATGTTAGGATATTTTCTAATTTTTTTTTTTCTCTCTTTCTTCTTTAAACTGTCATTTTGTAAAAGATTTAAATTTTTCACCATTCTTAGCTTTATTAACATAGTTCCGTGGAATAATTGAGAACAAATAATGTGAAAAAATTTTAAAGCCAATTTCTACTTTTTTTTTCACTATATTGAGGAAAGTCCTTTATAAATAATTTTCAATCATTTTTTTTTTTTTGAGTTAGAAAAAAATTCTCTCTCTCTCACTAATTTATTCACATGTTTCATTTTCCATTTTGTTCCCTCCTTGGCTCAGACTAGAACCCAGAATAAAAAAAGAAATTTTTTCCAGCGATCTACACTCTTCGCCACAGACGGTATTTATTCCTAAATTTATATCCTGCTAAATATCTTATATAAGAGAAATTTTTTTCTCCCATATAAAACTAAATTTAATTAATGAATTAATATTTGAAAAAGTGTATTGACATCAAGTGTCATCCACTACAAGTTCAAAAAAAAATGCATTTGAACTTGAGTGGATGAATAAAAATATTTTATGGACGATTGGAAATTTGAACAAGATAAATATAGGGAGAGTGTGAACTAATAGTAGGAATGAAAAATTGATGATGATTGTGATCTGTTAATGTAGCTTTTGCCACCAGGCAGACTTAACAAATGTTACTCTGCTATCGTGAAAGCGTGCTAATGCAGCAGTTTTGTCTTGAGAAGGGCGTGAGTCACAGAGAATATTCTAGCGGATGTTTTGTCTAGGGTTAGTTGATATGGTAATTAAGAATCAATAAATATGTCGTTGAACTTTTAGGTTTGTGTTGAAGTTCTGATGTTTGGCTAAGTTAGTTAAGATTGTAATTCGGATCAACAATTCACTTTGAATAATGTGTTGTTGAATTTTAACATTTGTGTTTAGGTTTCCTTACTAGCGTAGCCGAAAGGATTGTTAAAAATACACGGTTGGTAGTTCTATACAGGTCAGAGTTAATTTAAGTTTTTTTTTTTTTTTTTTTTTTTTTAAAGTGCAACTCGTATTGGAATGTTGGGTAATAGAGGTGGCATTTATCATTTGTTGATATTTTGGTGGCTAAGTAAAAATAAGTTTCAGAGACTGAAAGATTGGTTTGAGTATAATTGATTTGTTTCATTGATTTCTAAGCAAATCAATTTTACTCTTTAGTATAATTGAATTACCAAGTTGTCTGTGTTTGCCAGCTGCATTAGAAGAAAAAAAAAAAGTATAATTGAATTTAAAGGTTTTTTAGATATTTGTAACTAACAGAGTAGAAAGTGAAATAGGTAAGAGGAAAAAAAGAGACTTTGAACTTGAGAAAATGAGAATTCAAACGTTGATATGATTACAAATCGACTTAAAATGAAATCCAGATCCACTCAGTGACCATTGAAGAAACATTCCTAGGAGCAGTTCTTGCAATCTACAACAGATCCTGCAAATATTGGATATAAGAACGGAACTATGCTTGATGACTTTCACGTCTATGTAGGAGATTAGAATTAAATAAAGCCAATTGGATTATTCAATTTTTACCTCTTTTCCCATCGTACTTAGTTCAGCTAATAGCAGACAGCCAGAAGAAAAAGCGACGACTACGACTAAATGAAGGTTTGGTTTGATTTGTCGCTCTACGATCATCTTGTGCACACTTTAGGCTAAACAGATCGGGACCTATAGTTTAAGATAGATTCCGAACCACTAACACAGCCTAGATTCGAACCTGAAGCCTGTGATACCAAAGGCCAGAACTAAATGAAGAAGTTACTATTGAAACCTTTATCGGCTTAGTGCCGAGAATTAAGTATATGATTCACTCAACATAAAAAATGTAGAAGCATCCTGGAAAGACATTGATTCTGAATTATAAATATGTTACACCGCTTCAAACAATGTTTGCATTTTTTATAGACTTTTACTGCATCATTATTTACTAGATTTAAATTACGATCAGAGCAATGAACATACAACGCATTTCGCTCAATATCTTTTATAAGCTACTGAACTCCACCTTTCAGATAATTAAATCCATCATAACATTGTTCAAGCCACTTATTCAGAGAAATATCATCAGTTTGGATTTTAAATAATATGTTCGAACAATATTAAGGCTGTCTGATCTTCAGTTTCATGAAATTCTAAAAATCACTTTTAATTACGAGAGTCTTAGGAGTTCTATTTTCATCCTTCTGAAACACACAGTAACGAAGAGTCCGCACATTTGGTCTGTTTTTGACATTTAGTTTGGTTTGTCGCTCTACGATAATCTTGCGCACACGAGGGCTAAACAGACGGGGACCTATAGTTGAAAAGGATTCCGAACCACTACAAATATCCATGGCATCGCTGGGACTATGATACATCTTGAGTCGCATCAAATATAACAGAACAAAATGATGCGGTTGTTATTTCTTTTACCACTTTTTTAAACCAAGACAACAATAAACTCATTCTGCATTTTTGGACTTAATTGTTTTGACCGGCCCTTTGATTTACTTAAATAATTCTTGTAAATTATAACCGTATTTCGCTAATTAACTCAACAATATTCAAAAGATTACCGCTTGGACTTCAATCATTGCTGTGTGTATATTCTCTATGGCCACGTAAAAGCTAAATTACAGGTTGGAAGAGTCAGAATAACATTAAGGAAGTCTTGTAAGTATTTGGTGCCAAACGAGTTTTCTTTCTTGATTAAGGACTTTTTGCGCTTTATCAAGGGTTCCATGCAACCACCATTGTTCATAAACAAGACATATCCATGTCTTAAGTGATTTTCGATGTCTATGGCTTCAACAATATACTACTGTGCCCAAAAAGTAAGACCAATTTATTTTTCAAAAACTCTTTATTTATTCTTCCAAATTTATTTCATCGCCTTCAAAGTAATCCCCTCCGGACTCAATGCACTTATGCCAACTTTTTCCAATCCTCAATACATGCTAAAAAGTCATCGGCAGGGATGGCCTTCAAAGCACGCGGCGATTCACGTTGAATCTCTTCAGTCGACTCAAAACGGTGTCCCCGTAGTGGTCTTTTGAGTTCAGGGAATAGCCAGAAGTCGCACGGGGGAATACGGTTGTTGCGGAAAGATATGGGTTTTATTTTTGGCGAAAACGTCACGAAGAATCAATGCAATGTGAGCTGGCGCATTCAGTGTTTTCGGACCAATCGAGATTTGACGCGCGAAGCCCAAAATGGAATTGACCGATCCTTTTGAAATTCCAACATCATCAGCAAGGTCTCTAATTGTAAATCGACGGTTTACAAGCACCAAATCTTTAATTTTTTGGAAGTGAGCTTTGTCGATTGAGGTTGGTGGTCACCAGAGGGCTCTTCGTTTTCAACGCGTTCTCTGCCTTCTTTGAACTGTTTATACCACATCTAAACATTTCCTTCCGATATAGGAATGCTCACCGAATGCCTTCTGCAATATTCTATACGTTTCCAGATGCAAGGACAAAATAGAATGCAAGTTCTTTTGCTTAATTAATTTAGTCATTTCAAAAATCGCCGGAATCAGTTTCAGCGTCTCACAAAGCCTAGCGTAACTCAAACACTAATGAATATATTTTAGAGTCAAATTTCACACAGATGTCAAGGACAGTGCCAGCAACCTAAAAAAAAAAAAAAAAATTGAAATTCCATGAGCCCCGGGAATTTTAAATTGAAAATTGGTTTTACTTTATGGACACAGTAGTATTTCCAATCGTCGTAGCCTTTTATTCAGATAGTTTTTCTAATGCAGCTGGCAATAAAAGACAGTTATCTTTATGCCATAAGGAATTCATCGACGTTAATCATTTAGAACTACCAGGGGCACGTGTAGCATGATGATTCTGAAGCAATAAAAAGAATATAACGCCAGACTTAGAATCATTGCAATAATATTTTTCCAGGGAGGATCGGACTGCGAATATATAAAAGTCAACACTACTCCGCGCCATCTATTATTAGATACGCTCTAAAAATTTGTTAATTAAATTTAAGTAATTAATTAATATTTGAAAAAACTGTATTAACATCAAATGTCCTCTACTATTACGTATTTGAACCGGATGAATAAAAAGCATTTTTATCACGGCTAATAGTAGAAATTTGGCCTTTAATTCCATTTTGTTCACAAAACCAAATCTCCATATCACAGTATCACCACAAACATAAATATCAGACATTTCTTGAACTCAGCCTTTTGGCCCGCATTTTTGCCGTTTTGCCCTATTGTTACGCCACTGCTGTCATATTTATCAAACTTACATTTTTCAAAATTTCTTCTTTGTTCTTGTTGTTCTAATGCAGCTGGCAATACAGAGACAGTTAATATACATGACATAAGCAAAGGCTGCACCGATGTTACTCATTTAGCACTACCCCTACGTGTATCTTGAAGAGATGCTACGGACGCGAGTAACTCTACCCCCACAACGCTCTACGATCCTGTTAGACCGGGATTCAGAATCCATTCAAACATCCATGACAAAACCGGGATTCGAACTCTAAACCTGTGGCACCGAGCGCTAGACACTCGGCCATCACGCCACTTGTTCATAGCCTCTCTATTAGGCCTGAGGCAATTTGCCCATCTTGCCACCCTACTGTTACGCCACTGCTGTCATGTTTAGTAATCAAAGTCAAATTTTCAAAATTTCATCTTTATTCGTTATTCAATCATTGTTTTTCAAGCAGTAGAATATAAATAATTAGAATTAATGTGTTTTAAAGTTTTGAAGAAAAAATTCTAACCACAACTTTTCTGAACACTATTTCAATGGTGGAATAATGAATAATAATTGGAAAATGATTTTCATATCTTTTAAAATCAATTATTTTTTAATTGCCACTTATTTGTCTTTACTAAAAGTGGGATTTTTCAAAAAAAAAAATAAATAACCAATTTAAACTTAACGAAAAACAAATCTCATTAACTGTCTAGACAATTCCTAACATTTTCGGAAAACAAAACTATAGAAGCGCTAATTATTGAAGACACAGAGATTTAATGAATTTAAAAAAGTCAAATTATAATTTTATTTGTTTTTCCTTGCCATTACTTGGGCATTATAAAATGTTTTAAATTTTAGAAATATAAAATAATAAGGGGAAATTATAAAGGGAAGTAGTTCTTTATGTCTGGAAATATAACTCATTAAAATAATAACTATTAGTATAACTATTTTAAAACTCAAAAAAATTTAATTAAATTCACTTTACGCTTACGTTTTTTGGAAAACGTTTATGCAGTAATTTAAAAATGTTTTTAAAAAATCATTTAATTATATTTATCGACTATTGTATTGTCACAAAAGCTAAGTATGGTAAAAAAATATTTAATCACCAATTGTTAATGTTGAGTAATCGTTGTGTACATAATGAAATGTTTTTAATTCTCCATTGTAGTTTTGAATGTGTAAAAAATTATTGGATCCTGATATTGTGAAAGCATGAAACACAATTATAATTTAAAAGTCATATTTATAAAAATGCGATATACTTTCAAGAAAAAAACACTTGAAATTTTATTAATTCAGTTACCAATATTTTTATAATATTCCAATTTATTTTGTATAAGTATTTAAATAAAGAACCAAAGCCAAAATATTTTATAAATTAAAAAATAAAAAGAATAAAATACACAAACTAAAGAATTGTACTTCTTTTTTTTTTACATTTATGAAAAATAAAAATTAATAATTCTAAAACACATTCCCAAAAATTTTGGTAAAACATTTTACATTCTTAAATCTAATTAAAATATATATACGAATATTTATACGAATAAAATATCTATATTTGAAATGCGTAAATACAAACAGGAATTGTTTTAATTGTTGTTACAGTTAAAATTATTAAATATGGCAAACATAAACTCTGTATTCATTTAAATCATCGTCGTGATCATCATCATTGGTGCAACAACTTCATGGCGGGCCAGGTTTTCTGCCTGCTGGCAGATTTCTAGACATTACATGTTTTCTTTTTACGAGGTAGGGATGTCAGCCCTTCGCACAACGCTGTACAGTCATATTAGACCGGGGGCCTACGGTTTAAAAGTGGATTCGAACCACTACAAGCATCCATGGCACCGCCGGGACTCACACCGGAATCTGGCATCGAGCGCCAGAGAGCTTGTCACTCGGCCTTCAGGCCCGTAGACATATAAATGCAAATAGAAATTCCGCATTCATTTCCATGTTTGAATATTTACATTCGACGTTACATGTTAAGTCTTTAAAAACATAATTATATGTAAAACAGCAAAGAAATGTTAGAAATTTTACATCCAAAAGTGTTAGTTCTTCTTTATAGGTGCAATAGTCCCATGGTTGCCGAAGGGCTTCCTACCTACTAGCAGATTTCGAGACATAGGATGTTTACTTTTTACGGGGTAGGTTTCTCAGCCCTACGCCTAACGCTCTACAGTTATATTAGACCATGGGGTCTGAATGGACGAGTATTTAGCGGTCGGTGCCACAGGCTTTCGGGTTCGAATCCCAGCTATGCCATGGATATTTGTAGTGGTTCGGAATCCACTTTAAACACTAGGCCTAGTCTGATATGACTGTAGGAATGTCACAGACTTCAATCAGACTTCTCAGCTACATCATTCCCAAACTGTATAGAGCTCGAGGCACAGTGATGTGATGTGGTGTGGTGCAGTAGTAATAACTTAAATTTATTAAATAGATAATTAATAATTTTTACTTTATTTTGTAATAATAAATGTCAGGCCTTTCCTATTCTCATAGCCTCTCGACTCTAAGGCCAGGGGCCGTGGCAATTTGACCGCCTCACCCTATTATTACGCCACTGCTGTCATGTTTAGTAATCAAACTCCCATTTTTCAAAATTTCTTTATTCTTGTTGTTCTAATGCAGCTAGTAATACAGAAACAGTTAATCTTTATGACATAAGCAAAAGGCTGCACCGCTGTTATTCATTTAGCACTACCCTCTACGTGTAGCTTGAAGAGATGCTAAGGACGCGAGTAACACTACCCCCACAACGCTCTACGATCATGGTAGGCCCGGACCTACGGTTTAAAGTGGATTCGAACCACTACAAACATCCATGGCACCACCGGAATTCGAACCCGAAACCTGCGGTACCGAGCGCTAGATAGTCGGCCATTCAGACCTCTGATCCGTTATTCTATAGTTGTTTTTCAAGCAATAGAATATAAATACACCCTGAGTAAAAAACTTTAAGGCCAGTAAAAATTTTTGAGAAAATGCAAAATGAAATAAAAGGGATTCAAATAATATTAATTATTAAAGTTCATTGATAAGAAATAAATGCTTTAAATATAATTTGTAAATACATAATTATGAGAAACATGTGGTTATTTACAAAGTTAGTATTTCTGTCTGAGTAAAAACTTTAAGGCCACCAGTCATTTTTAAAAATAAATATAATATAATCGTGTAATTACCATTGCAACTATTAGCTTGTGACAACGCTGCAATTTTCATATTTGTTATACGTTTCTTGGAAGTATTAGTGATCTTTGTGAATATGGCGAAGGGTAAGAAGTTAACTGATCGTGAAAGAGGACAGATCGAAGCTTTGTCTTCAACAGGTATGAGTAGTCATGCTATTGCGATAAAGATAGGAAGATCAAAGACTGTAGTCAACAATTTTTTAAAATTGAAAGGCAATTATGGTAAAAAGAATACTGGGGGGAAGACCTAAAGCTTTGTCCTCGCGTGATGAAAGAAGAGTTTGCCAACTTGCATCTACTGAAAAGTACTCAACCAGGAAACTGATTCCGACGACAGGTTTAAAAATTTGTCAAAAAACGATTTATAACACAATTAGAAGGTCTGAAAGGTACACTTATACAGCAAAATTGACTAAGCCTCAGTTACTGCAGAGACACAACATAGAGCTTTTGAACTTTGGCCAGAAAGTCATGACCTGGGACAACCAATGGATAGAAATTATTTTTTCTGACGAAAAAAAAAAATGGAATTTGGGTGGACCAGATGGCTGGAATTTCTACTGGCATGATATAAGAAATGAAAAGAAATATTCTCGAAGCGCCAATTAGGTGGAGGGTCTGTCGTGACTTGGGGCTGTTTTTCTTACAATGGAGTGGTCTCAATTGCATTCGTTTCAGGTAGAATGAATTCACAAGGATACCAAATGTCCTAACAAATCATCTTTTGCCAAATGCTGAATGTCTTGCTGGAGAAAAGTGGAAATATCAGCAAGACAATGCACCGATCCATACGAGTAACAGCACAAAAAATTGGTTCCAAGTCAACAATATTGAAACTGTGAAATGGCCAGCTAGATCATCTGACCTCAACCCAGTCGAGAACCTTTGGGCTGACTTAGCAAGAAGAGTTTATGCAAATGGGAGACATTTTACATCAACAACAGAGCTGAAATCTACTATCGAAGATGAATGGTATAAAGCCGGCCCCACACTTTGTCAAAAACTCGTTTCATCCATGAAAACAAGAATATTCGAAGTGATGGCTCCTACACAACCTTCTAAGAATTAGTAATTTTTTTTTATATGTTATTATCTATGTTGGCCTTAAAGTTTTTACTCAGGCTCTAATATTCATCTGAGTGTTCTATAATATTTTCTTATAATAAAAATATTTGCAATTTAATTTTTCTACTTTTTTACTTTTATTTAAGCTCAATAATTATCAATCAAATGGTATTTTAATTCCTCAGTTTAAATGTTTCCATTTTCTCAAAAATGTCTACTGGCCTTAAAGTGTTTACTCAGACTGTAATTACAGTTAATTTGTTTTAAAGTTTTGAAGTAAAAAATTTTAACAGCAACTTTGAACTGAACACTTATTTCAACTGTGCCATAATGAAAATAATTGGAAGCTGATTTTCATAACCTTTAAAATCAATTATTTTTAAATTGCCCCTTATTTGGCTTTACTAAAGTTGGATCTTTTTCGAAAAAAAATAAATAACCAATTTAAACTTACGAAAACAAATCTCATTAACTGTCTAGACATTTCCTAACATTTATGGAAAACAAAATTATCGCAGCGCTAATTATTGACTGCACAGACAATTAATGAATTTAAAAAAGTCAAATTATAATTTTATTTGGTTTTTCCTTATCATTATTTGGGCATTATAAAATGTTTTCAATTTTAGAAATATAAAATAATAAGGGGAAATTATAAATTGAAGTAATTTTTTTATGTCTGGAAATATAACTCATTAAAATAATAACTATTAGAATAACTATTTTAAAACTTAAAATTTTAATTAAATTTACTTTTACGCTTACGTTTTTATCGAATGCATTTACACAATAATTTAAAAATATTTTTTAAAAGTTACTTAATTATATTTATCTACTATTGTGTTGTCGCAAATCTAAGTAAGTTAAAAAATATTAAATCGTCGATTGTTAATATTGAGCAATCGTTATGTACATAACGAAATGTTTTTTTAATTCTCCATCACATTTTTTAAAATGTAAAAAATGATTGGATCATGATATTGTGAAAGCATGAAACACAATTATAATTTAAAAATCAGATTTATAGAAATGCAATATAGTACTTTCAAGGAAAAAGTATATGAAATCATATTACTTCAGTAACCAACATTTTTATAATATTCAATTTATCTTGTGTAAGTATTAAAATAAAGAACTAAAACTAAAAGGTTTTTTTTTTTTTTAAATTAAAAAAGATAAAACACAAAAAAAAATAAACGTTTTTAAAACATCCGATTTTTGATACATAAGAAAAATGAATAATAATGGTTTTAACAGACATTGCTAAAAAGTTTTTGATAAAAATTTACATTCTTAAATCTGTTTAAAATATTACCTCGTATCTATACGGTTAAAATATGTATGTCATCATCATTGGCGTTGCAAACTTGCAAATTTTAGAAATTACATGTTTTCTTTTTACGGGGAAACCGTAAAATTATATGTCCAACGCTCTACAGTCATATTAAACCGAGACCTACGGTTTAAAGTGGATTCCGAACCACTATAAGCATGCATGGCACCGCCGGGATTCAACCCGAAATCTGTGGCACCGAGAGCCAGAGCGCTAGTCAGTCGGCCATCAGACCTCGTAGTCATTTAAAAGCAAATATAAATTTTCCATATTTGAATATTTATATGCTACATTACATGTTAAGTCTTTTTAAAAGACATAATTATATGTAAAACAGCAAATAAGTGTTAGAAATTTTGCATCCATAAGTGTTAGTTCTTCTTCTTCATTGGCGCAACAGCCCTATGGTAGGTCAAAGCCGTCTTGCCTACTGGCAGATTTCTAGACAAGAGGTGGTTTCTTTTTACGGGGTAGGGTAGTCAGCCCTACGCCCAGCGCGCTCTACAGTTATATTAGATCATGGAGCCTGAATGGCCGAGAGTCTGGCGTTCGGTGACACAGGTTTCGGGTTAGAGTCCCCGGCGGTGCCAAAAATGTTTGTAGTGGTTCGGAATCCCCTTTAAGCCGTAGGTCTCAGTCTAACATGATGGCAAGAGCGTCATTGAGCCCTGTCAGACTTCTCTCTCACCACATCATTCCTACACTGTAAAGGGGCAACTCAGCTCTAGGCACAGTGTTGCGGTGGGGTGTAGTAGTACTCATATTAGACTGGGACCCTACGGTTTAAAGTGGATTCTGAGACACTACAAACATCCTTCGCACCACTGGGACTAGAACTCGAAACCTGTGTCACTGAATGCCAGACACTCGGCCATCAGACCCCAAAAGTATTAGTACACTTTGAAAAATCATAGAAGCAAAGCTGCAGTCTGAAATGTAATTCGAATATCAAGTTCAATCTTTTTTTAATAGGGTCTTCATGTGATTCCCAATAAAAAACAGAGAACTTTTGAAAAAAATATTGACTCGTGTTCTTTTATTAAATTCCTTCTATTTGTTCATACTCTCCTATATATATCTTGTTCAAATTTTCAATCTTTCATAAAATACTTTTTATTCATCCACTCAACTTCAAATACATTTTTTTGAACTCGTAGGCGATGACACTTGGTGTTAATACAGTTTTTCAAATATTAATTCTTTCAATAAATTTAATTAATTAATTTTAGTTTTTTTAGATTTAAGTTGCATATCTACCAATAGATGGTGCCAGATAAAGTTAAAAAAATAAATGAAAATTATTTATAAATGAATATAAATTTCTTCTGCAATATAGTGAAAAAAAGTAGGAATTGATTTTAAATTTTTTATATTACTTGTTAAAAGGGAAACTGCAAGACGTCCCAAAAGTGTTAGTTTTTTACCTAATCATTTCGAATAAATCCATAAATAAAATTATCATCCGTCACTTTTTATTTATTTATTTATTTATTGCATTTGTAACATTCGAAAAATCGTTCGGCTTTAAGATTTGCTTACTTACTTCGTTGCATTCCATTTATCATTTAACAAGTAATATAAAAAATTAAAGTCAATTCCTACTTTTTTTTCACTGTATTACAGAAAGTCCTTTATAAATAATTTTCATTCATTTTTTAAGTTTATCTGGCGCCATCTATCGGTAGATATATGCAACTTAAATCTAAAAAACTAAAAATTAATTAATTAAATGTAATTACTAAATTAATATTTGAAAAAACTGTATTAAGATCTAGTGTCTCCATTACAAGTTCAAGAAAATGTATTCGAACTGTGTGGAGGAATAAAAAGTATTCTATGAACGATTGAAAATTTGAACAAGATATATATAGGGAGAGTGGGAGCTAATAGAAGGAATTGAAAAATGGCGAATGGTGATCGTAAGGAAACCACGAACACCATTCGAAAACAGATTACTTTTTCCTCACAGTAGGAGATAAGTCAATTGTAATATTGTTAAAGTATTAAATTTGTCTCATTCTACGGCTTAATATGTGATAAAACGTTTTTAAAGAAAGAAATCATGTCGAAAATGTTATCCAGTAAAGCTAACTCACTGTGATCCGAAATTTATAGTTGGAAAATTTATTAAAAAATCCACGTTTGAGTGCTGTAAATATTTCTATTGATTTTAATGGAATATTTTCTCTTCAATTTCACCTGAAACTGTGCGAGGAGCTCTCAGATCAACAGGATTACAAAGATGTTCTATGAGAAAAAAATTTGTAAATGCGAAAAATAGATAGCTTTGGTTTTCAAATCAAGGATAAATAGATCCAAATGTTTTTGGGTTCATATGGGTGTGTGGAGTATGGAAGTAAGAAAAAAAATGGGGATTTAATTCCAAGAACTTAGTCGGAACATTTAAGTATGGCGGTGGAGATATTATTCTTGTCCGGGAATGCATGTAACTGCTGAATGTCGCATTTGAATCTTTGAAAGTATAATAAATTATGCTTTTGCTTAAATATTGAAAAGATTTAATCATTTGTTCAAAATTTAGCTATTGGAAACAAATTCGTTTTTAATCAAGATAACAAATCCAAGTACGTAGCTTTCAACGTTAGCCTTTGATGAATGTTTAGTTGTCCACAAGTTCTAAATACACCACCTCAATCGCCGGGTTTAAACCCATAGGAACACATTTGGGGAGAACTGCAGGTTAGAGACCGAAGAATGAAAATCAATTTAAAAATCGTGTTGTTGTGGAGCTGGGGGGTTGTGCAACTGGATTATAACTGAGTGTGGTTGGGTTGAGACTTGAAACACAGGTTTGAGAATTCACAGCTATATTGACACACGTACAATTAACTACAGACAATATTTTACACATTGAAAGACAAATAATTATAGATTTGTGGAAGGACTCCACTTTTAAACCGAAAACTCGATGCTCGGAATGCGTGAAATATATTTCAACTCCTGGTGAGAGTCTGTAGGCCAAATGATCATTTCTCCTGAACGCCACAAGGAAGGAAGCATAGTTGCAAAAATAATTATCGAAGGAGAAGCATTTATTGATGCATTTATTTATTACTATTAGACATTTTATGAGCATTTATTTAATACTATTATACATTTTATGAGCATTTATTACAGCATTTTATTGATGTAAAATTTATAAAAAAAGGAAGAAAACAAAAAAATTGTAATCAGTGGACGATGTACAGGTTACCCATATAATTTATGTTAATGTAAGAACAAAACGCACAAAAGCAATCTTTAAAAAAAATTTAAAAGTATAGAATTCCAAGTACGGGGAACTATTATTAACCAAACTATTTTCTTTTCTTGAAAAATATCCTTTTCATTTCGAAATAAAATTGTTGTGGATTTCACCAAACGATCGTTTAGAACAATTTTACATTATTTATTTATTAGCTAGTGAAAGAAATTTAAAAAATTACGTATAAAAGTGCTCGTGTAATAAATTTAAATAAACCAATAAGAACAGCTCGTGAAAGAAATTTAAACCAATAAAAAAAATAATAATAGCCAATAAAAAAATACTGAAAGATGTTAAGGATAAAAAATTGATCAAATAAACGAAAAACTCTGGAAATTTTATGGATAACTAGTCAATTCAATTTCTAGTTGTTTAAAAGTTGTTGTATATACAACAACTACTAAGAACTATATCCTACTATATCCTACTAAGAACTAATTGACAGAAATATTATATTTACTAATATATAGATTATTTTTGGGAGGTGCACGAAGGCTTTTTGTGAGATAATTTTTTTTTTTTTTTTGTTGAAGTTTGATTATTTATTTTTTAAAAGTTTTATTGTGTTTTTAATATTTAAATATTACAAAAAAAAATTTAATATTTTATTATAAAATTATTTAATCATTTTTTTTAATGTATAGAACAATATTTCATTGAAATTCGTAAGTGTCTGACGGGTTTTAGGAGCCATTATATGTTAAAAATTTATTTTGTGTAATTTAAATTAATTTAATTTAATTTTGTGAAATTAATAATAGCATTAAGTAAAATGCAAATGCCTTAACAAAATAAACGCACATGAAAAATGTGTTTCATTTATCTTGATTATTTTTGTCATTATTATAATAATGTCAAAAATAATTAAAGCAACGATTGTTCACAAGTCATTGACTTTATTTAATTAAATATTTTCATTCAAAACCAGTTTTAAAATTCTTATTCTTATTTATTTATATGTATATATCATTCGAAAGACAAAATTATATTTCTAAATATGAATTATATATTTTTCAGAATTTCAAACATTTAAATCAAACAATAAACAGGCGAAAAAGTCAAAGATATTTTAATTTTTAATTTTTATCGTTTATTAATTTAAATATTATTCTTTCGAATTATTTATTCTTCACATTAAATTTAGATATATGTGAAATATTTTTTCTCTACAAAGACATTTTTCTGATAAATTTCTGTAGATTTCTAATAAACATCAGAAATATAAAATATCTTCGTTGCGAATATTACATTTTTTTATAAATTAATTTAAAAATAAATACAAATAGATATCAGATGTACATTTAATGTAAGAAAGTATATTCGATATATTTTCATAGATTTAAAAGATAGCTTTTCCATTAAAATGAAATGTCAAAATAAAACATAAACATAACTTAATTATTTTCGTTATTTTTTGTCAATCCGTATTGTCATATTAATTGAATTGCAGTTTAATGTAAAAATTTGGTATCATTTAATCAAATATTTTCATTTCATAACCGATTCCGAAATTCTTCTAATACTTTTCGAGAAAAATTATTAATGAGAAAAGAAAATGCAAATACTGAAAAACGATATCAATGTTATCACTCAAAAGTGAAAATAACACTACTAAATATGATTATAAAAGATTACATTTCTCAAAAAGTAAAAAAAAAAAAAAATAGAATGCAAATATCTAAATCCAAATAATAAACTCTGCGAAGTAAGAAGAAGTTAAAAACGAGAAAATGGCAACAACGAGATTATCGTTTGTTTATTTAAATAAGAATAAAGTTATTTATTCTTCACGCCAGAGCCTTTAGAAGAAGTAAAGTGAAATTTCTGACGCTCCGAAACAGTTTTGTGATTACTTTCCATTAACTGTTAACAAAAATCGGGAAAAACAAAACAAAAATCTCTCTTCTTCGACTTTTACATGCTCCGTCAACATTCCCTCGAATTTACATTTGTTTTGAAAGAGATGAGAGAGAGAGAAAATAAATATAAAAATAAAAACAAAAACAAAAAATAGAGAAACAGAAACATCTTTTCGAGTAACAACGTACGTAACTGAAAAATCGTTAGAAAACTCATTACGTTTAAAACTCGTTTATGTACTCCATCAATAACTGCAGACTGGAAACTATCAGGAACAAAAATAACAAATTAATGAAACCGTAAAACAGAAAAGGTAATAACAAAAGTAAAGAGAATAAAAAAAATAAAAAAAAAAAATCGAATGCTAGTATGTAGAATGTGTTTTTGGCAAAATCTGGCTGCTTCTTTTTTAACGCTTCCACAATATTTGGTAACGAAATTTAATTTCGCACAATGCAACAATTTATCAAAATGCAATCTTACTAAAAGCACGAAGACGTGAAATTGTAAATGATTATTATAAAAGCTAAATATCAATTCATAATAGGATTTTGAAAAGCGTTTTAAGTTTTACCATGGAAATGGAAACTGAAAACACACACACACAAAAGAAAAAAATGGTGTCGGTGTTTATATTCTCTTCTAAAACTTTAGAGGGAAAATATATTACTTAATTATTATTCAAATACAGAGTGTTTTTCAAAACGAAAACATTATCTTTATTAAAATTAGCTCTGATTCTGTTTTTAATTTCTGGCATATCTCGGTTCAAAAGTTAATTGATAAACTTGCGAGAGAGAGAGGGTGGTAAGGGGGGGGGGGGTGTAGCCAAGTTGGAAAATCATTTTATTCAAATTAAAAATCTAATATTTTACTTTCAAAATATAATTGAAACGAATGATTTTATTCTTAATTAGAAATTTCGTTTCTGGCAATTAATTAAGTATATCTTTTTTTTTTTTTTTTTTGGAAAGAAAGTTTCTCGTAATGCAATTCGACAGATAATGCTTTTATCAATGTTTACGAATGATTTAAAATATAAAGATATTCGTAAATCTAGTATGCTTGATTAGTATTCTCTTAATAATAATAAAGTTATTGCAATCTATAAGACAAGTAAAAACATTTTTTCCATGTACAGAAATGTGTCGTTTTTGTTATTTATTTATTTAAATATGATTTATGTTTTATTCTAATTTATGTTTTTAATTCTAAATTAATGTTTAAAATTAACTTAGAATTAATAATGTTTACGCATTTGTAAACAAAAAAAATATTTTAAAAGAAGGATATTCTTATTTTTATGTTACTACATAAATAAAAATTATTTATTTGATTATTGTTTGATTAAAACAGAGCGATGGCAAAATGGCAATTTAATTTCTCTAATAATTACAAAATATTTACAAATCACGATATTTATATGAGACAAAGACAGTCTATTAATATCTAAATGCCTCAGTGCCACAGGTTTCAGATTCGAGTCCCGGTGGTGCCATGGATGCTCGTAATGATTCGGAATCCACTTTAAACCGTAGGTCCCAGTCTAATATGACAGTAGAGCGTTGGCCGTAGGGGCTGGCAACCCTACCCCGTGAAAAAAACCAATATATCCTGTCTCGAAATCTGCCAGAAGGCAGACGGCCTAGACATCATCATAAGGTTGTTGCAACAATAAAGAAGAAAAAGTATATCCATCATTTTATCCAAAAACCATGGAAAACCTTAGCTAGATATGATTACAAAAACATATTTAAACTTTAAAACAAATTAAATAATTCTAAAATAAAAAGAAATCCAAGAAAAAAGAAAACAATTAAACAATTTGCGAAATTATTAAAAAAAAATTCCTAAATTTATTTTTAAAAATAAACAAATTAAATAATTTTACCAAACATATTTATTTATTTAACTATACCGCAACTATATCAATCCCAAGAAATTATTTTTCTAATCAAACTATGTAGTTAACTTCACCACGACTAAATGATGATGTATGAAAAGTATGAATGAAATAGGGCTCGAGTTATTGGCTAGTTACGTGCATTGCAGTCACTGCTTTCCTAAAACGAGAAGTCTCGTTGTCGATAGGTGACCCCCTCTAGTGTCCACTGGTAAGACGTGATAAGCAAGTTTGTTGGCTTCTATGGTCCCCAAAAAGCAGGACATCACCAGAGCAATGTCTCGAGTACCAGAGTGCTAGAGGGACATTCCAGAGATCCTTAATTGTCTTCCCAAACTCAGAGAATTTAAAAAACTTAACTTAAGAAACTCAGAGAATTAAAAACTTCTCCTCAGTGTAAGTGCAAAGCACATCGGATTGGACTAGCAACCATTGCTAGACAATCCGCAATCTTGTTAACACTAATGTCGTCATATGAAGGAATCCGTTGGATGCGCACTTCGGAATTAAAAGAAACTTCAGGATGAAACTTCCAGCCCTGTCTCCAACGTTTGCATATATTATATATTATTTTATTAACAAATTGGAATTTAACTTACTTTTTAAAAATTATGTAATGTATAGAAGGTGAATTACAGAATTGTCGCAAACTTATACAGCTCGCACGTGTACCTAGTTACTATGAACCAGTAATCGTCACCTTTTTTCTTGCATGCTAGAGGAAATAAAGTTCGATTCCTATAAGTGGCGGTCTCTGTGGTCAATTTTTTTATAAATGAGCGGATTTATTAGAGATGGTAACATAATATATCATCGACATCGCCTACCACGTTGTCACGGCATTCAAATAGGGAGCTGTTATCTGAAAATCTTCCCAGAAGACATTATTATTTTTTTTGTGAGAGTTGAGGTAAAGATTCCATGGTATTATCCTCTATAACGCTGAATTTGCTACAAGTGAAGAATTTGTTTCATATATGTAAAATACTCAAACATCAGACGAAATACCTAAAACTACAGAAGCAGATCAAAAGAAAATATTTTTCTTTGAAAATATTTCTATTTTTCCACCCTTTCTCTGACACGCTGGTAAGAGCACCACTTGTAGCATTCAGAAAAAAATGTTTAGTTGACTTAGAGACTCTTATACAAGAGGTAATATATTTTGCGCAATCCTGCGTTCCGGCCGAATTCGGATAAACGGTGGAGTCCTTCCAAAAATCTTTAACTAACTTTTTTAATTACTTTAAACGTGTGTTAAATATTTACTATTTTTATTTAATCAAATTATTAATTGTAAAACCTATGCCTTCGGTATCTTGAAACCCGCCACATAAGTGTAACTATACAAAAATAGGTCTAGGAAATCAGTAAAAATTCCATTACAAAGCATATGCAGATAACTTTATCAAGAAATACGTATCCTCGTACATTACATGCTGTGTTCCCCAATGGATGACCGAATCCAAGTCAAAATAAATCTAGCAATAAGCATTCTTAAGACTTAGGGGGACATAAAAATTAATACGTATCGAAAGCTATTTTGATGGCTTTGCTGTATAAGCTAGATGATTTTATATTAAATGAACTTAATTATAACGATTTCCTTCAGTTTCATTCAGAATTGACATACATTTCAGACTACAAGCAACGAAAAATCCAAGATGGTATAAATGGAAATATGGAGAAATAACAATCCGATTCAGTGCTCGGACATAAAATAAAAGATTGGGATATTTATATCCCGTATTAGCGAAATTATCGATCCCGGAGTAATGAAAATGCATCTCATTAATCGCTTGTGGGGATTCATTTTATTTGCTCTAAAAGCAATTAATCACTAATGGAAATTTGCCCCTCGTATAATTAGTCTCGCATTAAATTTGATGCTTTCTGACTCTCTGTTTAGCAATTTCCCCTCCGGCCCCTATTTAACTCCTACTCTCCTCCTAAGTATTTTGAAAGATCTGACTGTCATGCTTTTTGTTAGTTATTGGAGTTTGTTGCATTTACTATTTATTTATTACTAAATCAGACTTTGTTGGAGGAAATTTTGCAGTTAAAAATGGATGCGTAGTTTGACCATAGATTGTGTGGGAAATTGGCAAGCTGCCAAGTCGAATGCAAATCAAATAGAGCGGTATAATAGGAGAGAAAGGTCATTTCAGAGGGGTTGTAATTACAATAGTTTTAATTACATTAAAAATAATTTTAATTTTTAATAATTAAAATTTTAATATACATAATTAGATAAAAATTTCCACAATAGCTATTTTTTTTTTCAAAATTTCTTTCCGCCCATATGTCTGATTAGCACCCTAACAAGCTATCGATTCTTCCGTTTCCGATTTTATACCGGATGTTTACTTTTCCGCCCAATCGATGTTTGAACTATATGCATGCATTTTCTAGCATAACCTAGAAGCAATAAGACTCGGAAGTTCAAATTCCCCCCACCTTATAATTTATTATTAAAAAATTTCATAGCCGAAAATTACGAAAAATTTTTTTATTAATTATGTTTTATTGAAATAAATACATTTTTTAAAATTGTAGTCACCAGATGGCGCTAATCTTAAAAAGAGACTGATACCATTACTTATTTTAATGCAAAGATATAATAAATAAATAAATAAAAAAAATAATAAAATAGAAAATGCATTTTTTTTTTTTTTTTTTTTTTTGTAATTTATTCTCTAAGCTAAGATTATATTTTTGAAAATAAATACTGAGAATAAAATTTACCAAAGCTAAATTTTTTTTTCCTCTGATAGGGCAATTCTGAATCACATCTGCTAGTTTAAGTAAGTTAACTTAACTTTAATTTAAGTAATAGTGAAATTTTAATAATAATTTTTGAAAGGCAGAATTCTCCTTAAACAATACTTTGAGTTTAAACAACAATTAAATTGTTTAAAATATTTTACTCTTATCCTTGTGGTAATATAAACAGTTGGTACACAAGATGCAGGTTCGAATCTCCGGGAATCATGCGTTATAGCCATTGCATTCAGAGACGAGAAGACTCGATGGTATGAATGCAGCATGTACGAGCGTCTCGCCTCGAAAGTCATTACGCAAAAGCAAGACAACTACTCCGGATTCCTTCAGTTTGGTTTGGATTTCATCATTTCGGTCATTTTATGCACATTTAGGCTAAATAGACCGGGACCTACAGTATACCCACGGATTTCGAACCACTAAAAAACATACATGCCACCGCCAGGATTCGAACCTGAAGGCTGTGATATCAAAGGCCAGAACTCAAGCCAATTAGCCATGAGGCCACCTGGATTCTTTCGCAGACCATATGTCGGAATATATATATATATATATATAGTAGAAACTATGTAAAAAGTGGAAATCCCCATCATTCCTTATATATATATATATTTATATAAATTGAAGATGTCGGCCTTTCATGTAAAAAAAAACACAATATTTCTATTTGGAAAAAAAAAAAAAATACTTTTGGCACGTCTGCTAGAAGTGTATACAAGATTGTGGGATATTTTGATTGACAAAATATTACTTTTAATTTTTGTATAATATCCTAAAGTGGGGTCTGTAGCTGTCTGGTTATAGCTGTTTGGGTTTCCAATTTTAGAGAACTTAGATAGCGTCTACGACGATGTTGGACACGAGAAATCTGCATTTCAAAAAGACGCTCCTTTTGATTCGGAAGGTGACAAAAGAGAATGAATTTTAGCATGAAACCGAGGCGCGAATCGAGATTACATCCTTGAAAAGTTCTCTCCATATTTTTGATGACGCATTGTAAGTGCAGTATCACGCGTCATTTGTGGTATACACTGAATAACATTGAATTTGCTAAACATTTGCCTTTCAGTTGACGAGTTTGAGTATTATATTTGCATTTTCGAATCTTATTGAAGAAAACCCGGTAAACTCGCATCATGCAGATTGACTATAGATGAGAGACCTACTGTCACGACCACCATTTTTTTAGTGGTTTAGAATCCACGTTAAACTGTCTCGGTCTAATTAACCCAAAGTGTGCAAAAAAATGACCGTAGATCTGCAAATCAAACCTCCATTGTTTTTGAAAAAAAATTATTGCAACAAAAATTGTCACGAGGATTCATATATTCGTTCATTCGAACGTTCAGTTATTCTAGTTGTCACGTTCATGTTTATTTTAAAAGGCATTAAATATAAGATTTAATTTTGCCAAATGATATTTGATGGGTGTTTCGGCATTTTAGAGCCCTTTCAATTTATTTTGGCTTTTAATTCTTTATTATTTTTTTAATTCTTTTCTTTTTCTTTCTTCCTTTTCTTTTTTTCTTTATATACATATTTTTTTTCTTTTCATTTCTTATTCGATTTTCTAGAATGTTCAAATAAACTTTTAGTTTCAGGTTATAGCTGCCATCTATCGGTAAGAAAAAACATTAAAAAACACCCTCAATCGAATTTTAATAATTTTTCCATGATTTAAATTTAAAGCATTCCTTCCAATTCGTTAATCTCTATTTTAAAAGCTTTTTTTTTTTTTTTTTTAACTTTAGCGCTTTTTTTACAGTCACAAAAAAATTATTGTTATTATTATGTTTTTTACCTCTGTAAATAAATGCATAAAATAAATGAAAATTGTAGAATAATATAAATATTAGAAAAGAAGATTTCGAAATACGATATCAGAATAAACGTGAAAGATATTAAAAAAAAAATAATATAATTAGTAGCTTTTGAAATAACAGCACCAATTAATGTTTTGCACTAAAATTTCTTAAAACATCTTTTTAAAAATTTTTTTTTGAGATATTAAAATTAATTAAATTGATAGATGACAAGATTTTTATATTTTTATTAAAACCATCCAAAACATAAAAAAATATTTAAGAAATTTAACATTATATTTATTTATGCATAATAACATTAACATTATTTTTATTTTAAAATTTATGCGTTATTAAATTTATTAAGATCTATTCACGTATGAAAATTAATTATGATAGTTCCATATAATTTGAATAATCTATTTATCTTGCTATATATATAAAGCAATTCTTTCCCGTAATTGAATTCAAAACAATCATAAATCACAAAATGAAGCCAACTATGAATTTTCATTTTAGTTAGTTCAGAATAAACATTTGATAATTAATTATTTCAATTATAAATTCAAATTAATCACTGCATTTAAGATTATACTTCCACTTCGCCAAAACTGTTTCAGCAAACCCCTCGCTTAATGAGAAAATTATTAAATCGACTTTAATTAGATTTTAATTAAAGTTTGTAAAGGTTCCCGTGGCACAAGAGAATTAAAGACGTTTGAATTTATTATAAATTCAGCAACGAAGTGGAATAGTTAAAATTAGATAATTGTTAATTACTCCTGAGGATTTGGAACTTCTTTTGATTGGATTGGCTGCTCGGGAAAAATTTGGAAAAGAAAAAAATCATCTTTCACTAAATATAGAACGAGTAATATTTTTTTTATTGGAAAGGTTTTTCACTCAATTTATTCATAGTAGCGTTTCATTAATTTTGTTTCTTATAATGTTTAAAAATAAGTATATGAAAGTTAATATAATTTATATAATTTTTACTATCAATATGGCATATAAATGGATATTTGATTTATTCTATATCAATTGTAGTGTTGAATATCGATACATAATTGAATATTACTATATCACACGAATAGAGTATCGATATAAATCGTTGTACTTTTTTGATATAAATTTATTTGATTTTTGAAGAATATATATATATATATATATAACGTACGCAGCTGGTGAGCATAAGGCGTGAAGTTCAATTCACTGGTGGCATTGTTGTAGACACTGTTCCAAAAAAAGGAGGAGACTCGATGGCGTTTGTGATGTTCAGTATCTTGCCTCGTGAGTCGGACTACCGGATGGAAGTTTTCCGCGTTTTTTCTACCATACGGAGTAGTCCCCACCTAAACATCTTCCTGGAAACATCCCTTCTTCAGCAACTCGCAGCCAACTCAGACTTCTACCTACAGATGCTCCATCGCAACAGAAGCTGCCCCCATTCCCTCAACCCGTGAGATGTCCATCCCGCTCTACAGGACACTGAGGATGAGTCGCAACATATATATATATATATATATATATATACACCTATCCCCCGATTTATATAGAAGATTGGTCCCTTAGAAAACTGTGTAAATCAAAATCATAGATTTTTATATGTAAAACCGTGTAAATCGAATCCAAACTACGAGTAAAATGCGCATAATTCAGTCATTTATTTCAATGTAAAAGGGGCCTGATGGCCGAATGGCTAGTGCTCTGGCGTTCGGTACCACAGGTACCGGGTTCAAATCCCGGCTGTGCCATGGGTGTTTGTAGTGGTTCGGAATCCACTTTAAGCCGTAGGTCCCGGTCCTAATAGGATTGTAAAGAGCTGCGGGGCATTGTTACTCCGCGTCCGTAACTTACCATCAAGTTACACGCGCCCCCTGGGTAATTCAAAGTGATTAGTAACATCGGTGCAGCCCTTATGGCGAAAATCACGGTCTATTTGCCAGCTGCATTAGAAGAAGATTTCAATATAAAATAAAACTAACTACTTTTTTCATAAATCTTCAGAGTTTTATATGCATGTGTATTGGTAATTATTGGTATCCGATTTTCAGTGGTGTCTTCTAGCCATATCGTTAATGTCTTCACCATATTTTCCGTTGCAACATCTCTTACCTATGAAGCTGTCTTCTTATCAGCTGCTACACTTTTTCTACTAGGGTCTTAATTTTTTTTTCTTATTGTTATTATTGTGGTTTCATTCAGGGAGTAAAATTTAGAAACATCTGTTACTTTCTCCATTATGCAGAAGTTCTAAAATGTTAATTTTTTCTTTTCGTCTTTTAAATATATTTTTACATTGGTAAAACCCCTAAAATTTTTAATAAAATTATAAAAATGCAACAAAAACTGTAGTTATTTTTCACTAACCAGTAAATATGAAGTTTTAAAAAAATCCGAGTAGAAAAACACAATTATGTAGACTTTTTCTGCTACTAAGCAATTACTGCACTAAATTACATAAAGTGTGATATTACATACAAAACAAGGAATCCCCATTTTTAGATTGGAATAAATGGAATTCAGAATAGAAGGGAATTGAAAAACGACTGCAGAATTTTTTTGTTGAATCCTATATTTCAAAAACCATGTAATAAAACAACCGCTTAAATCGGGGATAGGTAATAACAACACATCTACAACATATATATAACAATATATATATATATGAGTATTGTTTGAGATGTGTTATTATTATTATTTATTAAATTTTTGGTTATTGATAGAGATAATGTAACATGAATTGCAAACTGTAATGTCTGGATACGCATTTATATACACTCATGTCCATAAATTAAGGATAATTCAGAATCACACAGAAATTGAACTCTAAAATAAACATTTCCCTGTAAAATTATCACCCACATCTTGAAGAAGAATATGCAAATTACAGGAAACCACCAGATGGCGCGGATAGTACGTCACAATGACGAGAGTGTAAGAGAGGGGTATATAAGGAATGGTGGCAATGAAGTAAAATTGTTCACAAGCGCTTTAAAGCCTTTCAGTGCAATAACCGCATAGTTATGGCACAAAGGAAGCATTTGGATGATTTTTACGTGGTAGAATTATCGGACGACTGGAATGTGACGTACCCAGCTGGAAGTATCCAAGGAACTTGGAATCGCCCAGAGTGTCATCTCCAGGCTTTGGCAACGATTCCAAGATGATGGTAATGTGAGTAGATGTTGCAGCACAGGTCGCCCCGAGTTACAACGCCGAATGAGGACCGGTATTTTGCAGTTACTGCCAAAAGAAACAGACGGAGCACAGCATCAGACTTGTCTCGTCAGCTCTCTTCAGCTACCGGTACGACAGTTTCAAGGCAGACCGTGTACAGACGCTTGGGGCACATTGGTCTATATGCTCGTAGGCCTGTCAGATGTGTTCCACTTACCGCAACTCACTGTCGCCTGCGATTAACCTGGAGTAGAGAGCATGCATTTTGGACACCGCAACAGTGGTCTGGTGTGATGTTTTCCGACGAGTCCAGGTTTAGTTTTGCAGTCTAATTCTCGCCGGACTTTCATATGGAGAGCGCCAGGTACCCGTTACCACCAAGAGAACACCATTGAACGACACCGTTACGGTGGTGCAGGATGGCTCGTTTGGGGAGAATTATTCTTGGTTTCCAGAACTGACCTGCATGTTCAGAGTGTAACGATGACAGGCCACTTCTATCGGGATGTCATTCTGGAACAACATGTACGTTTGTTTCCGGGGCGCCATGGGTGCTGAATTTCTGTTTATGGATGACAACGCCCGTCCTCATCGTGCAAACATTGTAGACGAATGCCTTCAATTGGAGGATATCACCCGTATGGATTGGCCAGCATACTCACCGGACTTGAATCAATGAGCATGTGTGGGATATGCTTGGCCGACGAATTGCAGCCCGTCAACCCCCTCCCACCTGTCAACCGGAACTTCGGAGGGCATTGCTTGATGAGTGGTGTAATATTCCCCAAGATCAGATTGATAATTTGATACTCAGCATGCCTAGGCGTTGTAAGGCCTGTATTGCATCGTCCGGGAGACATACTCCATATTAACCATCATACTAACCATGTTATACTGTTTTTTTGTAAATAGGTTCTTTTTTGAAATTTGCTCCAGGAGTAAAAATCGCAATTTTTATTAATTATGTCAAACATATAGCATCTTTTTCGCTCTTTACCTTTTGTTTAATAAATAGACTTTACAAATAAGTCAAATTTGTTTTGCTTCTGTCTCTTTCTTTGTCTGAACTTCATTATCCTTAATTTATGGACATGAGTGTAGTATTTTAGAATATACCATTAATAAGTAGTACTTGGATAGTATGTTTTTGGTACATCTGAAGACCTCTTGTTTTATTTATGGGGTACAATGGTAAATTCGAAATGATTTTGGAATTAACTCGTTCCCACCATCACTACCAAGTCATCATAACTCCATCCTTAATCTTACGCACACCCCAATCACCATTAAGTCCATTCGTTTCTCAAAGAAAGGGCTGCAACGTACTCTGCAAACGAATTAGAAACTCAATCCTTGTGCCTCCTTGCTGTGCTCTTTACTACTTGAGTCAGACATTTCTTGTAAAAGAACAGGAGGAAAAAAAGCTTTGGAGGTCATAATTTTCTTGTCATACAATTATTAGACACATAATTTTTATTTGCTATTACTAATTGATATCTTTCGTTGCTTATTGCTTTAAAATTATTTAAGAGGAAAATAAGGCTCAAATATTTTAACTGGCATGAAATAAATTTTAAACTAAATTGCCAAATTTGGTGTAGTTCAGGTTATGGACCAATCAATTTTTATAATATATTGTTTTAATTCAATTTAACATCAGATCAGGAGCTTTAATCTTTACACTGTACAAGCGATTTTTTTAATATATTCAGATAAGTTTTTATTTATAATTTGTATAATTCCGTTAGGTGTGATTCGTCTTCCTCTTTTATAATCGGAACGATTATTTAAAAAAAAAATATTTAATTTATTAAAATTCTAACTCGAAGAACTCCTACCCGAGTAAAAATTCTCCCTAAACTGAATTCCTCTACATTCAGTTCAACGTTTATGGCAACCCTCGCCAAGGATATAAGAGTTGATGTTACAATTTATTAACTAAAGGCACCAGATATTGCAGTAAAGTAACAGATTGCTACAGGCATATTGCGATGAAATATTAATAAATATAAATAATGCATAAACTGACAAACACACTAATACACATTAAAAAATATGTCATAGCATTATAAATTTGATTTCTTTCATACATCGGGGCAATTTAGGTTATTATACCACGAACAGCATATCGATGGTTGATGAAAGGAGAAAGAGCCTTCTGGGAGTACTTTCTGTTTCCCTAATATGCATGTTGTTTGAGGAAAATCTCAGTAAATTCCTACCAGGCAGCTTTATTATTCATGCGAGATGTTTTACACATACTACCACTCGCAAGCCTCCTCATTTCTAAAACTGCAACGGACACCGTCAGCGGAATCGAATCTCAGATCTCCTGCGTCCTAGCTGCGCATATTACCACTGCAGCTATCAAGTCGGAGCACCCTTTGATGTCTTTTCGTACAATTTCTCTTATAAATAACTCAGCAGATCATTATATATAGTCATGGCATTAGACTCCGTGCACTCGACATTACTTTTCCTACTTAGATAGCAGCAGCATCCAGTTGACACCTGCAGGCCTGATAACTAGATGGCGCTTGAGTCCTAGCAGAAGCGCGCAACTCCGGTACCTGAGAGAAGAGTAAAAAAGGTGTGATGAACGAGGAGCTGAGCCTTCAGCGGCAATGACTTATTATAGGTGCAGTTGATGTGTTAATTGCTTATTGTGTAATTGTTTTGTATGTGTTTGTCCTAATTAAATATTGTTTTATGATTGTACCTGAATTATTTATTTTATGATTGTAATCAGCTATGATGCTACACCCTGTCTATATATATAAATAGATATAATGTAAAAATAAAATTAATGCAAAAGGCCCATGCATGACTCATTCTTAACGGGGAACACTGATCTCTAATGTTCAACAATAAAAAAAAACCCATTAATAACTACAATTCAGGAGGGCTTAGTTTGACGACTGACAGGTTGACGGCGTCTCTTTGAAAACAGGGTTTTTAAAGCGACCCGTATCGCAGGGCCTGGAGTTTTCAGGGTTTTCAACCATGTGACACCCAAATTTAGGGTGAGCATCTACCCTAAATGCCCATCATGTTTCCTCTATCATTGTCGAAGCTCTGTTCGTGCATATATAAGAAACATGAGGTCCACTGATATTAAAAAAAAAAAAAATTTAAGGTGAACAAGAAATCTCGATAAGAAATTTAACTTTTATAGAAGCCCTGGTCCGAGATATCGGATAATATTTTTATACACGATTTTAAAGACCGTAGGTAGAAGTCTGGCTTGGCTCCGAGTCGCTGAAGAAGTAAGGGTGAGCCTTCCGGGAGGACTTTTAGGGGGAACTACCTCGCATTTGCGCATCGTATGGAAAAAACCAGAAAACTCCCACCAGTTCCTAACGTGGCAAGATGCTGAACATCACAAACACCATCCAGTCTTTTTGAAACAGTGTCTCCAACAAGGCCTCCAGCGGATGGTACCTCAGCCCTAATAATGCGGCGCATGGTGCCACTGAGCCATGAGTCAGGCAAAAAGAAGTTTATATTTATTATTATTAAAATATTTTAGGGATTATATGTAAGTATTATTAAATAAATTATACAATAAATTTTATTATTTATTATCGTCACGTTAATCTTATTCAAATAATGTTATTCAAACATTAGATAAAAAGAAAAATTTTCAGATTAAAAATATAGTTTTGCTAAGCACTCAAAGTTCATTATAGAAAAAAAAAAAACTATATGATAAAGAATTACTTATTAAAATAAAAAAATTCACTTAAGTTTATCAGTAATTCTTCACCGGAAGTTTTTCTTCTACTCAATATTATTTATAATATATTGAATTTTAGTAATTTATTATATTTTAAAGTCGTGAATATTAAATAAATTATCCTTTTACTTCCGTATTGCAATCTTTTTTTTTGATAATATAATTCCTTTTGCAAAAAGAATGTCGAGATTTAAATGTAGAGCATGTAAAAGTTCAAATGTCATATTTACCTTTCTTAAACAATAATTAATCATTTAATGTTATATTATGCAAAAACATATATAAAACAGAATATAAAATTTTCTATTCCTGGCAAAAATTATATTTACTTTATTTCTATATAAAATAGCGTGTTGTATAAAAAAACATATTTTAAATATTTTGTTTCTTATTTTTTCCATCTATTTAAAAAAATAATTTTCTGTTTCGACAAAATTATAGATTTTTTTTTTTTTACTACGCAATCATTGTTCCCGAAAATTTAATATGTACATAGACATTCTTATTTACATAAATAAATTATTCATCACATCATAATATTCATTAGATTTATAATTAAGAAATATAAAAGCATCTAATAAAAGTGTATTTAATATCATTATTTCGACATTTTTGTGTATCGTATGAAAAAAAAATTAACGTTTTTATTTTCTGATATTTAATCTTTATTTAAAAAAAATTTCTTTGATAAACTTTAGACAATAAATAAACCTAAATTTTAAAAATTATTTTATAATTTGTTTCTCCCTAATCCCATTTTTCGATGTCGTCTAGCAATATTATTTTCTCGAAAATAAAACTAATTTTTTTTTTTCACATTTTAGACGTTATAAATGAAACTTAAATAAATATTTTGGTCACTGTATAAGATAGACATTATTATTACTAGAAGAAACATATTTCGATCAAATTTCTTTTACTTCTGTGTTTTTATTTTTATTTATCTATTCAATTGCAAATTTATAATCTTTTTTTTTCTTCTGAGGCTAGTGTTGAAAAAGGATGGTGTTATTTTGTAAATGAAAATGACTTGGAAAATATATTTTATTGCTCGTATATCATTTTGTATAAAGTGGTGGCAATTTCTTTTACGAAGCTTAGACACGTTGTTACTTTCTGAGAGAAGACCAGCTGAAATGGATCTTTGAAGATTTGACAAATCTTTTTAAATTCTAGAAACTGCATAAATTTAAAAAATGAAAAATACTTTTCTTCCATTTATCTGAGAAAAATGCATAACGTAAACTTTGAATAAAATGGATGATTCACTTACATAACTGGGTTATTATTAACGTGAATATAAATGAAAAATCTTGGAAATTAATGTGTTTAATATTTTAATTTGTCATCAGAAATGAAAAATGGAAAAGGACCAAGTAACAAATTATAACCAAGTAGTAAAATTTTCTCCCGTATCTTTTCAATCTATTTCATGCCTTCAAAAAATCATTTCATTGTAAATGGTTGAATAAATGTTTGATGCTCAAAATTCTATTTTTAAATGTAATTGTTTAACTCAGGAAATATTATATTATTCCAAACTATTAAAGAAAACTAAGAGCTAGTTGGTCTTCTATCTTCAGATCTTTGTTGTTTTACTACTATTATAAAAAAATATTTAGATACTAGGTACTAAGATTGTGCTAATATTAATGTTATAGTTAGTTTAACTACACCGACGAGAATTAGCTGTCAGCTCAGTTGACGAAAGGAAGAATCAACGGTTAATTTTAGTGGTGGTATGATCCATGAAACATCCATGATACCACCGATGGCTCGAGTCGACGGTATCATGGATGCTTGAAGAGACTTGGAATCCTATTTAAACCTTAGGTACTGGTCTAATATGACGGTTGGGAGTAGCGGACAACCCTACCCCGTAAAAAAGAACGCATCTCCTGTCTAGAATTTTGCAAGTAGACAGAAGGCCGGGACCCTCCATAGGGCTGTTGCGCCGTTGAAGAAGAAGAATTATTTTAGTGTATAGCACAATATATGGGACATCCAATACGGCAGCCATTTTTGAACTCTGCGCTGTTGAAATCAGGGCATCAATCGAAGTCCCTTTTTTGTTTAGTTTGTACATTGCGTTTCCCGGCCCTTTGCAAAACGCATCATCTTGAAGGGATCTTCAGAGAGGGAAAAGTTGATAATAGCGTATCATCCAGAGTTGCGTTAAATTTATTTCTGGTTAATTTCAAAGTTTCCAGTCGCGCCAAATAACGCCTCCCACTTATTTAACTGCAAATTGAATGTATAAAATTTAAAACATTTCTTTTATCAACTCCACTTAAATTTAACGTTTTCAATCGATTGATAGTTATTATTTATTTACAGTTCGCGTTTTTGTATGTTATTATTTTTTAACTTCTTTTACATGATGAAATTATAGTTATATATATTACAGTGAATATTTTGCAAATGAGATTTTTCTAATCCCCTAACGATTTGATAGATTACGATATTATAACATAATACATATCTTTTTTCTTTGATTTTTCATGGTTCTAATTCATCAATTTTATTAATTTTTTTTTCTGTAAAATTTGTCAAGATAAAAATATGTTAATGCAATGATGGGCCATGTCTGTTTGAATAATATTTAAAATATTTCATAAGAGATTTTTCTTCTAATAGCATGTTTATTTTCTAAATAGAATGCATTTTATAGATGGGTCAATAGATTCAAAATGTCAAATATGTTCTTTATTGATACAGATATATCAAATACACATTTGCGATATTTCTTATTGGATAGAAACCTGAATATATTTTATGATCTGTCAGTTCAATATCTTCTGAAAGTTTTGTTACTTGCAATTTCTCTTTAGAATTCATAGTAATCTGATATTAAATTTTTTTTCCTATTTTTCCGTAGTATAAAAAATAACTTGAAATTATCTAGTTTGTGGATCCTTACATTTAATAGACTAAAATTTTACAACATTATGAAAAATCAATAGAATTAAAAATAAATACTTGTTGACATTATTTTCTACACATGAATAATGATATAGATTATTTATCACATATGACATTATTTTTAATATTTATTTATTATAACTTTTAATATGTAGTATGATATTATCTTTAAAATTTATTATGACATTATTATTAATATTTAATGTGACATTATTTCTAAATTTATTTTAGTATTAAAATTAAGTTAACAATTTTGTAACTCTCTATTTTGAGTAAAAAAATAACCTGATTCTCAATTTTTTTATTCCAAGTCTTTACATCCATGGAAAGTAATATATGGAATCAAGTCCACATAAATGTCTTTAGTAATAGTCATTTAACGCTTTTCATCATCAATATGATTGTAGAGCATATGGAATTCATTTCTGATAAATCTTCATTAAAAACCTTCTGTCGCACTGAATTTTAACTCAGGAATAATGTGCTATCAAGTTAAGTGTTATAACATTGCATTTTTACCTGACAAGAATTTTCAAATTTCGGCTTTTACCCTGATTATCTAGTAAATTAATCAGGTTAACAAAACGAACATTTATCTTTACTGATGATTCAAAGTTTTTTATTCAAAGTTATTTTATCTTTACTGATTCAAAGTCCAACGATTGAGGAATTTAATATTTCAAATAAACCCTTTATCTTCCTTTATGAAAGATCCTATAATCGTCTTTCTGAATATTGTAAATCCTTTAGTAGCGTCTAGGTATGGTTTGGTTTGGTTTGTCGCGATACGGTCATCTTGTGCACACTTTGGGCTAAACAGACCGGGACCTACTGCTTAAAGTGGATTCCGAACCACTACAAACATCCATGGCACTGCCGGGACTCAAACTCGAAACCTATGGTACCGAGCACCAGAGCTTAGTGGCGTCTAGATGAGAGTATGAAAGAGGCTAGTCGATCTTTCTCCGAGGGTTTTCGTCTGACCACGAACAAAAGAGATACATCATGTCTGGATGAGACAGCTAGTCGAAAGTAGCGTCCTTTTTAGAGTAGAATCCCCCTTGATATACGGTAAAAACAGACTCTGGAGAGGGGCTGTGGCAGTTGACTCACCTCCGAGGGTTCTGTCCACACTGAGATAAACCAATTCATAATTGGTTCGTGAGACTGGTTCGCTAGTTCTCATATTCTCGTCTGACGCATCTTTTAATGTGCGACCTAAATCAAATTCTAGGCCTCCAGACTAAGCCTTTCTTTAACCGAGAATTGGAAAAAAGTTTTCACGTGTCTTGAGTTTTTTTCGTTCATTTAGAAACAAACTGATTTGGAAAGCATTCGTGTGTGGCGTATCAGAAAGGAAACTAGTGTAGACGCGGCTTTGAAAGCGTAGCATTTTTCAAATTTTTGATGTCCTAATAATATGAAAAATTAACATTATACATTTAAGAGGAAGAAAACCGGAAACCATGGTAAAAACAAAAGATAAATATTTGCTTTATATATTAAATAAAATAAATCAAATGACAAGAAAATAAACAATACATATATGAACCATATCAAAGAAAAACATATATTTATTGAAAATTTCAAACAACTTTTAAACTTTCCTTTCTGATACAAAATAGAACAAAGTTTTTGAAAATTTTCGAACTAATTTGGGATTTTTATATTGATTTAGCCATAAAATCTTTTTAAATATTATAAGTTAACCAATAAATTGTATAACCGAAACGTTTTTTTTTATATCATTACTTATGTACCCACTGACTTATGACCTCTTTCCTGATTTTATAAAAGTATGGCTATCTGTCATCAGCAGCAGTTTTCATAATTTTGTCAACTTTATTTATGAAAAAAAAAAAAGATGTTTGGTTCTCCTTCAGACTGAAAATCCGTGCATTCATAATCAATCTCATTAAGTGATATTTTTTTAATAAATTTTTACCGAACCTTCCTGAGATAATAAAAAAAAAAAATGTTTGTGTAAAGCACAGAATAAGGAATTTCGCATCTTTTCTTTCAATTCCTTCTATTAGCTCACACTCTCCCTATATATATCTTGTTCAAATTTTCAATCGTTCATAAAATACTTTTTATTCATCTACTTAAATTCGAATACATCTTTTTTGAACTTGTAGTGGATGACACTGGATGTTGATACAGTTTTTTCAAATATTAATTCCTTCATTAAATTTAATTGATTAATTTTAGTTTTTTTTTTAGATTTAAGTTGCATATATCTACCAATAGATGGCGTCAGATAAACTTCCAAATGAAAATTGTTTATAAAGGACTTTCTGCATTATAGTGAACAAAAGTAGGAATTTACTTTATAATTTTTTTTTTTTATATTACTTGTTTTATAAATTTTTACCGAACCTTCCTAAAAAAAAAAAAACACACACAAAAAAACACGTTTGTGTAAAGCACATAATAAGGGATTTTGCACTTTTTTTTTTTTTTATGTTAGTAGATAATTGTGCAGAATAAAATTATTATAAATAGAATTATAAAACACTAGCAAATATAGGACAATGCCGCCCAGTTATAGAAAGTAAAACATTCTGTCGTATTGGAAAGTTTGATAATGAGAACATATTGGTAACAAATAACATAGAAAAACATTTTTAAGTCAATTCTTACTTAGGTCAACAAAAGAAAATTTCAATTTTCATTACAAACTGCTAAAACTCTATTTAAAGTATTAAAAATTATTAATTAAATTTAATTACTGAATTAATATTTGAAAAAACTGTATTAACAACCAGTGTCATCCACTACAAGTTGAAAAAAATGTACTTGAACATGAGTGAATGAATAAAAGTATTTTATTAACGATTGAAAATTTGAACAAGATATACACTGAAGTGACAAAAGTCATGGGATAGCAATATGCTAATTTTCAGATGGCAGAAGCATCGCGTAGAACAGGTATAAATGCGCAGTGCTTTCGCAGAGCTTTCATTTCTGTTCAAGTTATTCATGTGAAGAGGTTTTGACGTGATGATGACCGCACGACGGGAATTAACAGACTTTGAACGCGGAATGTTAGTTGGAGCTAGACGCATGGGTCATGCCATTTCGGAAATCGTTAGGGAATTCAACATTCCCAGATACACTGTGTCAAGAGTGTGCCGAGAGTATGACATTTCAGGCATAACATCCCACCATGGACAGCGCAGTGGTCGACCGCCTGCACTTAACGACCGAGACCGGCGACGTCTGCAAAGAGTCGTAAATTCTAACAGACAAGCAACACTGCGTCAAATAACCGCAGAAATCAATGCGGGACGTACAAGGGACTTGTCTGTTAGAACTGTGCGGAGAAATTTGGCTTTCTTGGGCTATTCCAGCAGAAGGCCGACTCGAGTGCCTTTACTGACAGAACGACATCGCTTGCAGCGACTCTCGTGGGCACGTGAGCATATCGGTTGGTCCCTAGATGAATGGAAAACCGTGGCCTGGTCCGATGAGTCACGATTTCAGTTGGTAAGAGCTGATGGTAGGGTTCGAGTGTGGCGCAGACCCCACGAAGCCATGGACCCAAACTGTCAGTAAGGCACTGTTCAAGCTGGTGGTGGCTCCGTAATGGTGTGGGCGGTTTTTTCATGGCATGGACTTGGTCCTCTGGTGCGACTGACCGAACATTGACTGGAAATGCTTATGTTCAGCTACTTGGAGATCACTTGCAGCCATTCATGGACTTCATGTACCCAAACAACGATGGGATTTTTATGGATGACAATGCGCCATGTCACCGGGCCACAACTGTTCGCGATTGGTTTGAAGAACATTCTGGACAATTCCAACGAATGATCTGGCCACATAGATCGCCCGACATGAATCCCATCGAGCATTTATGGGACATCATCGAGAGGTCTGTTCGTGCCCAAAATCCTGCACCATCAACGCTTTCACAATTATGGACGTCTATCGAGACAGCATGGCTCAATATTCCTGCAGAAGACTTCCAACGACTTGTTGAGTCCATGCCACGTCGAGTTGCTGCACTTCGCCGGGCGAAAGGAGGGCCGACACGATATTAAGAGGTATCCCATGACTTTTGTCACTTCAGTGTATATAGGGAGAGTGAGAACGGGAATTGAAAATAGCAGGAATAGCAGGAATTGAAAAATATAAAAAAATAATAATAATAACGAGTAAAAAAATAAAATAATAAAAATATAAAAATAATAATTATGAATTCGAAATATTTAATAACAATTACAAATTTTAACGAATTGTAAAGAAAAAAAAAAATTTTTTTTTACTACTGTTTGTAAATAGAAAGAATTTTGAATGTAAAAACAAAAATTATTTAGCCTTATATAGCGATGACATTTATTTAGCCTTGTATATGATGGCATTTAAAAAAATATATAGTAAATTAATCAGGTTAGCAAAATGAACATTTACCTTTACCGATTCAAATTATTTTATTCAAAGTCATTTTATCTTTACTTATTCAAAGTTATTATTAATTTGTAAAATATTCTAGGAAATTCTCAAAAAGCTGCAGATGGATTTTCCTTCTCATTCTTGGGTGATCCAGCGATAGAGGAATTTAACATTTCAAATAAGCTCTTTATCTCCCATTATTTTTAATATTTAATTATTATTATTTTTAATATTTATTTATTATTATTTTTAATATTTAATTATTATTATTATTATTAATATTTCATTATTCTTATTTTTAATATTTCATTATGATTATTATTTTTCATATTAAACCTGACATTAATTTTCAAAAAAATTTTTAATATTAAAATTAAGTAAGCAATTCTGTAATTCTCAGTTTTAAGTAAAAAAAATTGATTTTAATTTTTTTTATTCTAAGACTTTAAATCACTGGAAACTAACTTATAGAATCAAGTCCACGTAAATGTCTTTTAGTCAATCAATTAACTACAATCGTCTTTCTGGATGTTGTAAATCCTTTAGTGGCATCCAGGTTTGGTTTGGTTTGGATTGTCGCTCTACGGTCATTTTGTGCATACTTTGGGATAAACAGACCATTTGTGTGTGGCGCTCCAAGCTCATGCGTACTAGTGTAGACGCGGCTTTGAAATCGTAACATTTTTTTCAATTTTTAATATTTTTGGTGCCGCAATAATATGAAAAATTAACATTATACATTTAAGAGGAAGAAAAAACAGCATGCGCTTTGAGAACCATGGTAAATACAAAAGATAAATATTTACTTTCTATATTAAATAAAATAAATCAAATGACAAGAAAGTAAACAAAGACTCCATACATAAACCATTAGAAAATTTCAAACAACTTTTAAACTTTCCTTTCTGATACAAAATAGAACAAATTTTTCGAACTAATTTGTGATTTTTATATTGAACTAATAAATTGTATAACCGAAACGGTTTTTTTTTTATCATTACTTATGTCCCCACTGATGTATGACCTCTTTCCTGATTTTATAAAAAATATGACTATCTGTCATTAGCAGCAGTTTTCATAATTTTGTCAATTTTATTTATGAAAAAAAAGATGTTTGTTTCTCCTTCAGACTGAAAATCCGTGCATTCATAATCAATCTCTTTAAGTGATATTTTTTTAATAAATTTTTACCGAACCTTTCTGAGATTTAAAAAAAAAAGGTTTGTGTAAAGCACAGAATAAGGGATTTCACATTTTTCTTATGTTAGCAGATAACTGTGCAGAATAAAATTATTATAAATAGAATTATAAAACACTAGCAAATATAGAACAATGCTATATTTGCTAGTGTTTTGTATTTCTATTTATAATAATTTTAGAACAACCTAGATTTAGAAAGTAAAACATTCTTTCGTATTGGAAAGTTTGATAATGAGAACATATTGGTAAAAAGTATAAAAAATAACGAGTAAAAATAAAATAATAAAAATATAAAAAATATAATAATAATCATGAATTCGAAATATTTAATAACGATTAAAAATTATAGCAAACCGTAAAGAAAAAAATTTTTTTACTACTGTTTGTAAATAGAGAGAATTTTGAATGTAAAAACAAAAATTATTTAGCCTTATATAACGAAGAGATTTATTTATTATATGTATGGTGACATTTAAAAAATCGTTTGGCTTTAATCTTTGAAGCCAACAAAAAAGATAATAAAAAAAAAAAGAACTCAATCTCACAAACTTCAATCATCATGCCACCAGACGGCGTAAAACCTCAACTAGACAAATAAAGTTTTTATTTAAGTAAAAAATAAGTAATAATAATTTTTTTACAATTTTTGTTTAAACATCAGATGAAAAATAAAAAAATTCAGAACTCAAAGAAACAAATTAGATTTAAGTTAATAGTTTAAAAATTAGATAATAATTTTTACGATTTGAGAAATAAAAACATACAAATATATGAAAAAAAATTCAGTTGGATATATATATATATAATACTGAATAAAATCGGCACTTTTTAAAAAATAATTATGCGAGAAAATACTAAAGTGTTCGCATACCAGACATTTTCGAATAAATTCATAAATATATTTATCAGCTGTCGCTGTTTTGTTTTTGCGTTTTGGTGACATTTAAAAATCGTTTGGCTTTAATCTTTGCTTGCTTCGTTCTATTCTATTTATTATTTAAATAATAACTGAAGTCGTAAGGAAACAACGAAATGTATTCGAAAATTGATTATTTTTCAACATATTTGTCGTAAATCAGTTCGGAATATAGCTATATTTTTAAATTTGTACCATAGTATGGTGCAATATATGACAAAACGGTTTAAAGGAGAAAATCAGATCGAAAACATTCCGAAAAGAAAAGGCCGTTCGGCAAAGTTTACTAAAGGTAATCATATATTTATAATTAAAAAATTTATGAAAAATTCATGTTTGAGTGCTGTAAAAACTTTACACAGAATTTATTCTACTACTACTATTTAACTTTATACAGAATTATATTTCTACTGAAATTGTTAGACATATGCTGAGATCCACAGAATTACTTTTTGTTTTGTTCGGCTTGAAAAATTTTTCTATTTTTTTTCTTCGAAAAGTCAATGATAATTAGTTCTGAAAAGTATTGAAATCATGCCTTATTTTCAGAGGAAAGCAAATTTAAAATTTTTCAATTCAATTTGCTGATAATTAATTATGTGGAGAATAAGAAATGAGGAACTTTATCTCATGGATAGAGCCATTATGTTACCTATTGCCAAGAACATTACTAGGAAATCTGGTATTTGTTAACGTCAAAATGAATCAAGCTTTTTATTTGAATATTTTAGAAGCAATCAAAAATTATAATAATCTAGCAACCCAAAATTTGGGCATTGGAAATAATTTTCATCAAGATAACGATCTTAATAACAAGGTTCTCAACATTTCCCTCTGGTGTCTCTATAATTGTCCACAAGTGTTGGCGGATTTAAACCTAGTAGGAGAAAACTGGAAGTTAAAGTACAAAGATGTGACAATGAAAGGAAAGATCTAAAAACAGCAATGATCGAATAATTGAGGAACATTGATGCAGAAAATACAAGAAAAGATTTTTTTTTTTAAATGTACCAAGACTTCTGCGAGGTAATGTTTATTTTATACTTTTTGATTATTTATTTTATTATTTATTTTCTAGTTCAACTATGTTCTTAAAATATTTAATATAGTTTTGTTAAGAAAAAGTTATAGAAATTATAAAAGAAATTCTCATCGTGTATTATAAATTTTTATTTAAAGACAGATCAATATTTTATTGAAATTGGTAAGTGTACAAAAACATTTGGGAGCCTCTATATATTAAGTTATCATATCCTGCATGGACATAAGTTACTCACGGATGGAAGGGAAAGGAGGGCAGTTTCTTTTGTGCACCCGTAGGTAGAAGTCCGGTTTGGAACCGATTCGCTGGAGAAAAAGGGCCGTGCCTTCCGAGAAGACTTTTAGGGGGAACTAATTCGTACTTGCGTATCGTACGGCAGGAAACTCCGAAAACTTCCACCAGATAGGTCCGACTCACGAGGCAAAATGAGGAGCATTCCAAACATCATCGACGCTCCTCATGTTTTTGAAACAGTGTCCACAACAAAGTAGGCAGTGGATCGAACCTGCCGCCATGCTCACCAGCTTTGCACGTTGCCACTGAGCCACTAGTCGGTCTATTTTTATGTTTTATAACCTAATGTAACAATAGCATTTAAAAAAAATTTCCGTAAAAATATTATTTAAAAATGTTGCCTGTGTATATCGTCCTTTCTCTTAATATTGTTGCTGTTGTTTATTGCTTTCGAGTCCGGGCACTGTGGGTTAAATCATTGGCCTCTTGAAAAAAAATAGACGTAGCATATCCAGCGTTACCCAAATGGAACTCGCTATATTATATCCACATTTTGACAAGCGCAATTTTTCTCACCAATCCTAAAGGGATGTACCAATATCAGGATTTTCATTTTCTCTTCGTCTAACCCAACCGATTGACATACAGGGCTGTCAATTTATTACGCGAGTTAGACACTGAAGCTTACGGTTCGACTATGTTTTTCAATATAAGATAGTTAAATTTTTTCATGTAACCTACAACTTATCTTCTCTGCCATGATTGGCATACAAGCAGTTATGCCCAGTGCCCAAGGTTGCGCGGTACATAAAATAAAATATTTTATTATTATTATTATTATTATTATTATTAAGAACAAATACTGTGAAGAGTAAAAAGTTTGAGAATTCAAATAACTCGTCTGAAATGTTAGAAATAAACTAAATAAAACGTTCATTCGGATCGAAGAATTCCCAATATTTTTTTTTGTGCACCTTTAATCTGTTAGCATTTGTTTGTTTAGAATATAATAATGTTAGATTAGAAAATAAGTTGAAACCTAATGCTGTAAATCTTCTGTCATATTTTATCCCCTTACAATTACTTAACTAATGGAGCCAGCCAGTATTTTAAGGCAGGCGCCATAGGGTTGCTTGAAAATTCTGACAGCAATAAAAAAAATTAAAGGTATTTATTTAATTGAAAAATAATTTTAAAAAAAAAGGTTTTTCGAAACTTTTGGCATAGAATTTTGAAACGAAATAATAACTTAAGTGGAGAAAAAAAAAGAAAAACTAAAAGGTTACTCATAAAATTTGGAATTTCAGGTAAGAACAAAACACATAACAATCAATCTTAAATAAACAAAGAAAAAAATATCAATAAATCATATTCAGGCAATAAATTATGCTCATCAGTTAACGTTCAAAACTGAAAAGAGAAAACACATTAAGTAAAAAACATAAAACCAAAGAATTCCAAACAATTTTCTTTTCTTGAAAAATCAGTGATTTGATTTAAGTGATTTTGATTTCACCAAACTATCCTTAAAAATACTTTCACATTAATTTTTCTTTAATTTTTGATTAAATTATTTAATAACTTTTCCATTATTTTCTAAAACAATATTATGTTTAAAAAAGCTTGTGAAAGGAATTTAAAAAAAAAAAGGCTCGTGAAAGAAATTTTAAAAAAAGCTCGTGAAAAAAAAAAATTAAAAAGCTCGGGAAAGAAATTTTTAAAAAAAAAAAATTATGGATTTAATTAAAATTGTTTAAAATTGAAAGCGGTCAAAGGACATGAAAAAACCTGTGCCACAAAATAATATCTATATATTTTATGAGTAGAAAATCGAAGTGTTATATTTAAATTATGTTGGAATGTACACATATACATGCGTTTAATTATATAATATATATAGATAGATAGATAGATAGATCGGTAAACTTATTCATTGATTGATCGATCGATCATTAAATAAATATATTATTAATTTATTTATTAATTATGTTGTTTAATAGTTATAGTTGTTTAATTAATTATGCTGTTAATAATTGATTATGTTTGGAACGTACACATATAGATTCGTGCTTTTATGTATACATAGATAAATAGATCGATAAATTTATTCATTGATTAATCAATCGATCATTAAATAAATATATTATTAATTAGTAAATAGTTTGACAGATCAGTTTAACAGCGAGCAATGAATAATATTGAAAGAATGTCATTTATTAAGATAAATAATTAATTTTTCCAACATGCAACATAGAATGCAATAATTATATTCGGTAAATTATTATTTAATTAATTCATGCAATTTACAGAATATAATTATTCATTTAGTAGTTTATTATATTACTTCTAAATCAAACAATATCATCGTAATTTGAAAATGAATTTAAGTAATTTATACTTATCGCATACCCCCCTCCCTTTAAATATTTTATCGTTTCTGAAAGCTTACTTTAAAACAATCTATAACAAAAACAAAACAAAATGTCTACTTTGTTGAAATGGTTATAAAATATCAGGATGTTATCTAGTAAAAGCCCCCAATTTGAAAGCTAAAACATCATCTTTACTCGTTCTATAAAATTATTTCAACAACGTTTCTTTATAAACAATGCAATACAGGGTCGTTTAAAAATAGAATTTGACAGAAGTGCTTTTGCAAAGGAGCCAGTGCTCATCGTAAAAATCCGTCAGCATTTTAAAACAAACTTGCAAAAATATGATTCGAACTCCCGTCCCCCCCCTCCCACTTTCCCTTCTCATTTTCTGTTTTGTCTTCCCGTTTTTATCGCCAAAATGGAGATGGATCGCCACATCTATCAAAAGCAATCAAACGAAACGGCAACGTCAGTTGCTTAGCAACGGTAGTTATGGAAACGTGGAAATGCCAAAAAGGTGGATATCAACGTATTTTATGACTGTCATAAAGAAACATAAATAACACCGCTTTTCCAACATGTCGTGTGTTTTATTTCGGAATCCTTCTCTTCCCCCTAACCCCTCCAGAACATTTGAAGCTTCAAAACTTAAAACCATTCTATTTCTGTTTTTAGGAATTTCTTTTTTGTTCTTCTTCTTTTTTCTCTCTCTTTCGGATTTATTTATTTATTTTTTATTCAAGGTATGACGTATTTCAGAAAATGTAATTCAAACTTTCGATTGTTTCCATAAAGATGATCAATGTCGGGCACTTTATCCGAAGATGAAATAGAAAGGGAGTTATAAATAGACTGAAAGATTATACGCCTTTTTGAATATATACTGAAGAAATGCTTGGGGAACACTTGGATGAACAAGCCCATCCATTCTGGGAAAGTAGCTTTTACATAGCTTTAAAATGGTTGTCGGCTTCAGTTGTAGTGCTGTAAAATGTTATAGAATTTGATAATTGGCCATCTAGTACATAAAATTTGATTTTTGCTTTTACCTTCTTAAATGCATATCTTTTTGCCCTTTTCAATATCGCTAATTTATGAATTTTCATGTATACAATTGCGGTACCAAAGACTCTCTTTAAAACTGGAATGCGTTTTGTTAGCTTTATATCTCAGGGAAAAAAAACCTTCCCAGCTCGTGGCTCAGTGGCAAAGTGCACCACTGTTGAGCATTAGCCTTGTTGTAGGCACCGTTTCAAAAAGCGAGGAGACTCGATGGTGTTTGGGATGATCAATATCTTGCCTCGTGAGTTGGATTACGTAGCGGGATTTTTCCTAAACTTCTCCCTTACGATACGCAAATGCGGGGCAGTTCCCCTTAAAATTCCACCCTAAAGTTCCCCTTAAAAGTCACTGCCCTCCTTCTTCAGCGACACGGAGCCATATCAGATTTCTAACTACGGGAGCACCATCACAACAGTAGCTGCCCACGCCTTTCCCTCCTTCCATGAGAACACATGGGTTCTTGGACTTGGTTTAGTTGTTGCTGTCTGCTCAGTGGGATAAGAAACAACAAAAACAAAATTTCATTAATGTAGAGTAACTCTAAGAAAAGGCGCGAATCTACCGTGGGTTATACGTCACTGCAAATTTTACAAGGACTATTTTTACACAGACTATACGATATCTATTATTTTTGACATTGATAATATATGCTACTGCAGTTTATGTGAGATCTTTTATTTTACTCGAAAATGTACATAACTGCGGATTGTGCGATATCTTTTATTTTTGCATTAAAAATTTACGTAGCTGCGGTTTTTGCAATCTACTATTTTTAAGGCGAAAATATTCACCTCTGCGGATTAAACGAGATCTATTATTTTTTATGATGAAAATTTACATCTCTATGGATTACGCCATATTTATAATTTTTTTCGTCGAAAATGTACACAGCTGTGACTTATATGATATCTATGATCTTTATGCCGAAAATGTGCATAACTGCGAATTATGCGATATCTATTATTTCTTCGCCGAAAACGTACGCCCCTTTGTGGATTATGCAATATCTATTATTTTTACTCGAAAATATAAGCCGCTGTTGATTAAACGAGGCCTATTATTTTACATTGTAAATAAATATTACTGCGGTTTATACAATATTTATTATTTTTACCCCGAAAACATACACCGACGCGAATTATATGATATCTATCATTTTTTACTCAAAAATATGTGCCGCTGGAGATTATACGACATCAATTACGCTGAAAACATACTTTTGTAGATACTTTTTTAAAAAACTACTTTTGTAGATATATATTAATTAATAAATAACATATGTCCGACTCATGGTTCAGTGGCAATATGCTCCGCTAGTGAGTATTAGGACTGAGGTTCCATCCACTAGCGACTGTTGTAGACACTATTTCAAAAAACGAGGAGCGCGAGGCGTTTGTGACATTCAGCATCTTGCCTAGTGAGTCGAACTACCTGGGAGAGTTTTCCGTGTTTTTCTCCCATACGAAAAGCAAATGCGGGGTAGTTCTGCCTGAAGTCACTGCCCTCCTTCTATATCGACATAGAGCTAAGTCAGACTTCCACCTACGGGTGTTCCATCACAACAAAGTTGGGTTTTCTCCCATACGATACGCAGATACGGAGTAGTTCTTCCTAAAAGTCCTCACGGAAGGCACTGCCCACTTCATCGACACGGAATCAGACGGATGCTCCATTACAACAGAAGCTGTCCCTTTCCCTCCCTCCATGAGTAGATGACTCATGGGATATCTGACCCACACTACAGAACACTGAGGATTAAACACAGACATGACACATAAACCATATATTTACTAACATGGTATTTTCATTTCTGGTATTTTCTACAAACACAATCGTGTCAAAAAAAGGTATTTCCTACTCTGTACTGCTATGTGATTCCTGTAAGTCGTCTAGGTGCAACTTGTCCTTCCGTAAAGTTTGTAAACCAGGTACTTGGATACCTTGTATATATATATATTAAGTCCATTGTTGAGAATATCCTTTCTGTGATATATACGGCACCTGTATAAATTACTCTGCCAATCTGCATACATTACCCAAAATAAGGTCTGTTTCACCTGTGTGAATTAAGTGAGCATTAAGAAGGGCTCCAAAGCAGATCTCGTGTCCGGGACAGAGTTATAATGCTGTTAAAAAGGAAGCGAACCGCTGCAAATTGTCATTCGTAACTGCCACTAAATCATGCGCAGTCACACAGGTTAGAGTACTCTGCATTTTAGGATTTAATTTGATAGCGGTGGAAGCGATATTAAAGTTTGGGCAAGGATCTATTGGCTGAAATGGAAAGTGTCGAGAGTCGTCGCCATTTCTGGTCACGCTTTCGTTTCTGTGAGAGGTTAATTAAGCCCTAAAAGGACTCGTTTTCCTGCTCGCAACAGACTTATGAGAAGAAAAATCAGCACTTTTGGTCTCTTAGTGGCTTCATGTAGGGTTGTAAATATAAGTACGTTTAGTTTTGGGGCTTTGGGTCATGTATTTTGATTTTGAAGCTAACTTTAACAGTTGGATTGGTTTTGGTTTGATTTGTCGCTTTTTACGGTCCTCCGGTTTGGTTTGATTTGTTGCTTTTTACGGTCAGACCGAGACCTACGATTTAAAGTGGATACCGAACCACTACAAACAGCCGTGGCGCCGTCGGGACTCGAACCCGAAATCTGTGGTACCGAGCGCCAGAGATTAACACTTGGAAGAAATATTTATAAAATATGGTCTTGCCAATTTTGAAAGATATCTTCTTCAATGACGCAATAGTCCCATGGTGGGTCAACGCATTCTGCCTACTTGCAGATTCCGGAACATGAGGTGTTTTCTTTTTGGTCATATTTTCATATTAGACTAGTTGTCAGTCACATTAGACTGGGAAATACTGTTTAAAGTAGATTTCTAACCACTACAAACATCCATGGCACCGCCTGGATTCGAATCCCGTGACACTGGGCGCCAGAGAGCTAGTCACTCGGCCATCAGGTCCCAGGAAAAGGGTTAGAAATATTAAAATAGTTTGTTTTTAATATTTCTATAATAAGATATAATACTGTTATGGCTTGTTAAATTAACGTGTGAAGAATATCAGGATTTAATCTAGTTATAAGCAATAAAAATTGTCTTGATTTTGTAGATTTATTTTTTAAAAATATACTGAAAAAAAAAATCATATTTTTAAAATATGATTAATTTATTTAAGTGAAAGACATGTTATGTTACATAAAGTATTCTCTTGTCTAATGTTCATTTATTTCATATTTTCAAACACTAAAAGTTTTCTGTAATTAAAAGTATTTTAATGGAATAAAATTTCAGAACAAACAAATCAATGCGTTTAATTAAAAAATCATCACATGTATCCATTATTTATTAGCTTATTTATAAAAAAATTGTATTTTTATCATGGAAAATTGAATGTATATAAATTAACAAACTATTTGTTTTGTTACATTAAACTGCTACAAAGAACCTTATTAAAATTTAAAAACTCAAAGCTTTGTAAAAAAAAGAAATTTTTTTCCAACATTTTCTCCAAACCGAAGTCTAAACTTACTGGCTGATGCACTACAAAGTTAAGGTTTCTTTTTGGTTGAAAACTCAAACTTCTCGATGTCTTCTTCTGCGAGGAAGTCAGAAATGATATCTAAAGATTGAAGACTCAATAAGAGCGGTAACCAGTTATAGCATATTCTTTATTTTTAAAGTCTTCTGAAACCCGACTCGTGTCCAAGTGGCAGCGTGAGTCGCTGATGAGCATTAGGGTTTAAGTTCTATCCGCTGGTTGTTTTGTTGTAGAGATTGTTTCAAAAACAAGGAGACATGATGACGTTTGGAATGTTCAGCATCTTGCCTCGTGAGTCAGACTATCTGAGGCAGTCTTCCGGATATTCTTCTATACGATACGCAAATGTGAGGTAGTTCCTCCTAACAGTCCTCCCGGAAAGTGCCTCCTTCTTCAGCGACACGGAGCCAAGTCAGATTTCTATTTAGGGTGTTCCATTACTATAGAATCTGCCGCCCCCTGCACTCCATCCTTGAGTAGATTACTCATGGGAAGTCCGTCCAGCACCGAGGATCAAAGTCAGACTCCAGGTGCTTCATCACAACAGGAGCTGCCCCTTCCTTCCATAAACACACCGGTTCTTAAACTTGGTCTAGATGTTGCTGTCGACCATGTGAAATGAGAAACAACAAATGTCTTCTGGGATCAAGACTTCTGCAGAAAGGTACCTCTGCCGCCGACAAAACATGAATGATGCATCAATTGGAAAATTTAATAAGCGTTATGACTGATCCTCAGTGTCCTCAGAGGGACATCCCATGAGTAGTCTATTCATGAATGGAGATCAACGTGTTGCAAAAACCTTGGTTTTCAAAATCCATCCAGGCAATTATAGATACAGTTTAATGAGTGTTCTTAAACTATCTTAAGACATTCTTCTTTTAAGAATATGGTAGACATTCTTCCTATTTATCAATCGCCTGTTTAGCTGCTAATTAAAAAAATAATATATGATGCAAATTATTTCACTGCTGCCTTCTTATTGCCCAATTGTGATATTTTGACAAGAAATCATAGGATAACAGAAGAAATGTTGGAAGAATTCTTATCATCCAATGATATACCCCTTACTGCCAGAAGACAGCAATGTCAGCCAATCGTGTGACTCATGTCGGCAAAGCAGCAAGAGATTTTTGAGAAAAGACAATGGCGCTGAGAATATCCGTATATAGCCATCATATTAAGCATAATAAATTTCAGCAATCTTAAAGCATTAAAATATGTATAACTATGCTGGTAAGTCAATTTAATTAATGTCTTTGAATTATACTGGGACCCAATCGTTTTGGCCCTGTTTAACTGTTTGAGAATGTTAAGTTTATGAAATTTCATTTGTATTCAATTACCATTAGTAAGATTGGATTATGGCATTAAAGATAATTGGAGAAAAAGCTCTATCCTTAAAATAAATTTATTATTATAACAATATTAAATTTTTCAAGCCTTCTAAATCTAATTTGTTAAAAAGCGTAATCTTGTTTAAATTTACTGAAAACAAGAAAATCAAAGTAATTCTATAAGTTTGTAAATAATCCAATGTCTTTTTTTAGTTGAAAGTAAAAAATGGCTTTAAAAAATATAGAACCTTTTGTTAGACAGCATCTTACAAACAAAAGCAACATTTTTTCAATATGTAGAAACGAAAATATTTGTATATGTATTTCCCGAAAGAAAATATGAAATTTTATTCTTAGGTTTCAAAACTAGAATTGTAGAATAATATTTAATGCTGTTGGTTGGATATGTGTCTTCTATGTTTATAGTATATAGTGTATATTAATACTTAAATGTAAAATTATTTTGGCAATATTTGCATATATACTAAAAAAGATTTGCAATATTCAGATGAACATTTTGCCGTAATGGAGCATGGGGACATAATGAATAATGAGCAACCATAATGAACCTTCAATGGAGCATTTGGGGAGGAGGGTATTCAAAATTGTATAGAGTAGCATCCTCTCCCTATTTCCCCTTTTCGTAGATTTTGACTAAAGCTGAATCTGCTACATATTTGCGTTCCAGTCGTGAATGAATATGTAGTATATTCCAGACAAAGTGCCTGACATTTGAAAATAACATTTCTATTAATCGTATGTAGATTCTTGTCCAGGGTCTGATGGCCGATTGTCTGGCTTTCAGTGCCACAGGTTTTCGGGTTAGAGGCCCGGTGGTGCCATGAATGTTTGTAGTGGTTCGGAATCCACTTTAAAACGTAGTCCTGGTCTAATATGACTACAGAGCCTAATGACTATAGAGACTATAGAGACAACCCTACTCCGTAAAAGGAAAAAATAACTAAAGTTTCGGAATTTGCCATTAAGCAGACAATTTTGGCCAACCATGGAGCTACGCCAATGAAAAAGAAGTTTCTTGTCAGAGTTATTTTTTTATATATATATTAATTTTTATGTATAAATGATTATCTTATTTAACCGAAATTAAATAAGTAATAATTACTGAACTAATTTTAGTATCTCGATATATCCGAGTTCCCTTCTTTGTAAAGATTAAATAATTTTAAAATGTATTATTTTTAGAAAATTGACAAATTGAAACTGGATGCCAATATTATCATCAATAATTAGCTGACGAAGGACAATATGACCGCCTATCTCCGCAAGGTGAAATGACCCAAGATGGATGAATTGAACGCTGGGCACACAGACACTGAGTTTCAATGCATGCAAACATTATGAATCCACTCTGTTGGGAGAAACGCGGATTAGTAATTTCTGGTAACAGGGAAATATTGCACAAATGTTCTGAAGTCATTTAAACGCATCTTATGCAGGTTTGGCATTCAACAAACGGATGATAACTAAGGACATTAGACTTACATTATGAATTTGAGAAAGTTCTGCGAATCAATTTAGCAGTATGTAAATCACGTAGGGATTTGTTAATTAACTTAGAATTTCGATTACCTCATAAATACGAATTACTCCTGATATGTATCTTTCAAGAAGCAAATTACTTTGCTACATTTTTATTTTGGTATTGAAATAATTGTTCTTGTTTTTGTTCTTGTTTAAATACTAGAGCTGTGGTTCAATCCAGTGACTCGCATATCTGCCGGTCACGGGTTTCAGAAACTAGGAGATAATTGTGATGATGATTGTAATAATAAATGCAAAACTCGTTCGGAAAAAGTGTGAAGGCACTGTCACCCCTTCATCCCACGTTGGTGGGCTATTCGTGGGATACATGATTGACATGAAGTCCACCGAAGTGGTCTGTCAACGAAGACGAAGTTGAAATACATAGTGAAAGAGAATAAAAAATTTAAAAATCAAACAAAAGTTCTTATCAGACATTCGACTTTGAATTAAACTGAACGAGGGGACAAATAAATGCTATAAATTTTTAGAATAATATTGTTGTCAATCATTTTATGGAAGTTTTCAGAAACCAGTTAACCAAATTAATGCTGGAACTACTACACGTCTGATAAATATCCTTACCCTTTTAAAAGTTCATTTAAACACTAACAAAAATATGCACGTAGGCCACTTTTTTTCGAAAAGATGTGAAAAAACATTTTGACGATGTTTAAAATATTTTTATGACCACACCAATAGTCTAACATAACATATCAAGTTTTGGACTTTTTTTGAGGTAGAACTCCTTTGGACAATTTTATGGGGATATGTGGTACTGACTGCTTACTGTTGTACTATTTTTACATTATTATAATATTTTTATATCACCATTTCATCATAGAATTTGGTTTAGAATCTCTTAATCGATTTAATTTGTTGCTCGCAATTGATGGTAATGTCTGTTTAATTTTACGTTTCGGCTCGGTATTATCACAAATTGTGAATGCAATAATGATTAAACAATATAACAACATTAAACAATGTTTTCCCACTATTTTCATGGAAAAAAATTACAATACTGAATGTGTTGAATGAATAATGATGTGGGCATTTTATTTTTATTAACACCAAACAATAACTGTTAATGTTTTATTTTTAGATAAAAAAATGGTTGTCAGCCCGACGCGCCCTACAGTCATATTAGACCAGGACCTACTTTTAAAGGGGGATTCCGAACCACATTCATACCACCACGATAAACAATCATAGCACTGCAGGGATCGAACCCGAAACCTGCGGCACCAAGTTCCAGAGCACTAGTCATTCGGCCATCAGGCCCATAATTCATGACCAAAAAATCGAAACATTTACCACTCAATACATATATGTAAATCAAATCGGTATTTTAGGTTGATAAAATCTATTGATTAATTTCACTTTTGTGTTAGCAATCTGACAGCTTACCCTTGGAATTCGTTTAAAAATTCCGCGGGACTCAACCACTCCTGAAACCTAATTACCGAAATCTATAATACCTGCATGAATTTTCCCTGCACCGCTCCCTCTCTCCCCCTCTCTCTCTCTCTCATTTTGCAAACCATTAAATGGAATTTAAACATTATTGGCAGTAGAGCTCTCTCTCCCCGATAATTTGATTTTCTTTCCATACCCCATTTCGGGAAGTAAACATCTTCGATAACTGTAAACCGTGACGTTCTTTTATAATACGATAAAATTCCTCCAGAGTGCTTTTCGGTCTCAGGCAGGTCTCAAAAGGCAGTGCAATAAATATTTAACGACTTGCAAAAGGAAATCAAATCGATAGACGGGGGCACAAAGCGAGCGGAAAAGCCCAGGTCGAAACGATCTTCAGCAACAGCAGTACTTTGCCTCCCATAGACTTTTGCGGAAGATAAGGACTAAATTAAGGAATGAAACTTGAAACGGGCAGAAAATTAAATATTCAAGACCAGTACTAATAATTATTATGCTTTTCCGTTTTCCGAGAGCATTCTTAGTTATACCCCTCCCCTCTTCCTGGCTCTTTGTCCCTTCCATAAGTAATTACATTACTTCAGCCCAGATAAGTAATAATGAACATTTATTTTGGCCCACTGTCAGGATACATCAAATTTAATCAGTTTATCTCCAATTTGCGAGCCAACAAATAAAGCTAATGCAGATAGGCAATCTAATTTCACAAGTTAAGAGGGGGAACGGGGAATTTTGGAAGGGAAAAATTAATTAGGGAAACGTTCGGGAATATCGCAGGGTAAATTCGAAATTGCCCTGAATTACGCCCGTTAAGAGTCTTTTACTGGGGGACATAAATTTCGCTACGCAGGAATTAGTAGGGGGGGGGGGGGAGCTTTTTGAGAAGAATTGTGGCATCGTTCGCAAAGGTATTTTTAAGGCTCGGGTTAAAATGCTGCTGCGTAATTATGATAATTGGAAAGATTGTGGATGCGATCCCAAGAAGGTAGGACCTGATTACATTAGGTCTTTTAAATGCATTATTTCCGGCTCTTGAAAAAGGAGGATAATTCTGGGTGCATTTAACTGGTGCTATCAAGTGCCATCCATGTGCAATAGGAATCGGGTTTTTTTTTTATATATCATCAGATCAATTACAAACAATGCCAATAATTGGTCTGCTTGCTATTTCAGTTGTAGATTGACTGTCTTATCATTGTACCATAACCTCATTGAGGATCTTTAACTTAAAATTATCTTTTATCAGTTGAGATTATAACACAGAATGAAACTGTGCTTAAGAGGCTCATTCCAAAGAATAGAAAGTTTATGATAAAACGAAAATCCGTAGTTTTGGTATGGTTTGTCGCTCTACAATCATTTTGTGCATACTTTGAGCTAATTAGACCGGGACCTACAGCTAATAGACATCCATGACACCGCCTGGAATCGAGTCTGAAGCTTGTGGTACCAGAGCGCTAGGCAATTCTCATTGCGCCAATTTTGTCTTCTTTAACGAAGAATCATGAGATGCCAGAAGAAATGTCAGAAGAATTCTTATTCTCCGATGATAGTATACCCTGCTGCCTCTAGTGTGCCTCCTGCAGGCAACTCGGCAAGATATATTCGAGAAAAGACCATGTCATTAAAAATTTCTGTATATAGCCTTCATATTAAACTTAACAAATATCAGCCATCTAAAAAGCAAATATTTTAAGCATTAAAATGTGTATAATTATATCTGGCAAGTCAATTTGATTAATGTCTTTGTGTTATATTTGGAATTCAGTTGTTTCGGCCCTGCTTAATTGTTTGAGAATATTGTCATTATGAAATTTCATTTGTATTCACCTGCCATTATTAAGATCGGAGTATACCATTAAAGAAAATCGAAGGAAAGACTATATCCTTAAAAGAAATTTTTTATTACAACACTATTGAATTTTTCGCCTAACTCCAGCTTTTTAAATGTAATTTGTTAAAAAGAATAATATCGTTTAAATTTTTTAAAAACAAAGTAATGCTGCTCTAAGTATGTATCTCATCCAATGTATTTTATTTTAAGTCAAACGCAAGAATGATTTTAAAAAATACAGAATGTTTTGTTAGATAACATCTTATAAACAAAAGCAACATTTTCCAATATATATAGAATGAAAAGAAAACGTTTTGTATGTGCATTTCCCGAAACAAAATATGAAATTTTTTTCTTAGGTTTCGAAACTAGAATCGAAAAATAATATTTAATCCTATTGGTTGGATATGTGTCTTTTATGTTTATATGTACTGTATATTAATACATAAATATAAAATTATTTTGACAATATTTGCATATCTACTAAAAAGATATGCAATATTCAGATGAATTCTCTACAATGGAGCATTTTGGGTAGGGAGGGTATTCAAAATTGTATAGAGCATAGCATCCTCTCTCCATTTTCCCTTTTTTAAAACTTTGACTAAAGCTGAATCTGCTACAGATTTGCGTTCCAGTCGTGAATGAATATGTAGCCTATTTCGAACAAAGTGGCTGGCATTTGAAAACAAGATTTCTATGAATCGTAAAATGGATTTTTGTCTGAGGTTTGATGGCCTATTGTCTGGCTTTCGATGCCACAGATTTCGGGTTTAAGTCTCGGCAGTGCAATGGATGTTTGTAGTGGTTTGGAATCCACTTTTAAACCGCTGGTCTCGTTCTAATATAACTACTACTGCTACACCACCACACCACACCACATCACTGTGCCTAGAGCTGAATTGCCCCTTTACAGTTTGGGAATGATGTGGGTGAGAGAAGTTTCACTGGTCTCCGTGACGCTCTACGGTCATTTGAGACCTGAACCTACTGCTTAAAGTGGATTCCGAAGCACTACTAATATCCATGGCACCACCGGGATTCGAACCAGAAATCTGTGGTACCGAGAGCCAAAGCTACTAGCCACTCGGCCATCACGCCCCTGGTCTAATATGACTGTAGAGAGTAGGGCTCACAACTCTTCCCCGTAAAAAAACATCTCAAGTTTCTGTACTTGCCAGTAGGCAGACGGTCTTGGCCCACCATGGAGCTGTTGCACGATAGAAGAAGTTCTTGTCTGTGTTATTTTATTTTATTTGTTAATTTTAATGTATAAAGGATTATCTTATTTTATCCGAAATTAAATAAACAATAATTACTGAACTAATTTTAGAACTACCGAGCTATCGAATGAATCTCGATACATCCGAGTTTCCTTCTTTATAAAGATGTTTTTTTAAAATGCATTTTAAAAAAAAATTGTCAGATTGAAATTGATGCCAATACGTCACATTATCGCCAATAATTAGCTGGCGAAGGACAATGCGGACGCCTATCTTTACAAGGTGAAATGACTCTAAGATGGATGAATTGAATGCCGTGCACGCAGGCACTGAGTTTCAATGTATGCAAACATTATGAATCTACTCTGTTGGGAGAAACGCGGATTAGTAATTTCTGGTAACAGGGAAATATTGCACAAATGTTCTGAAGTCATTTAAACGCATTTTATGCAGGTTTGGCATTCAACAAATGGATGATAATCCAAGGACATTAGACTTACATTATGAATTTGAGAAAGTGCCCTGCGAATCAATTAAGCAGCATAAATCAGTAGTTTTGGTATGGTTGGTCGCTCTACGATCATTTTGTGCATACTTTGAGCTAATTAAATCGTTTAGTCTAATGTAAATATGGACCTACAGCTAATAGATATCCATTCCACCGCCTGGATTCGAGCCTGAAGCTTGTGGTAACAGAGCACTAGCCAATTCTCATTGCGCCAATTTTGTCTTCTTTAACGAAGAATCATGAGATGCCAGAAGAAATGTCAGAAGAATTCTTATTCTCCGATGATAGTATACCCCTTGCTGCCTCTAGTGTGCCTCCTGCGGGCAACGCGGCAAGATATTTTCGATAAAAGACCATGTCATTAAAAATTTCTGTATATAGCCATATTAAACTTAACAAATATCAGCCATCTAAAAGCAAATATTTTAATCATTAAAATGTGTATAATTATGCTGGCAAGTCAATTTGATTAATGTCTTTGTGTTATATTTGGAACTCAACCGTTTAGGCCCTGTTTAATTGTTTGAGAATGTTATCATTATGAAATTTCATTTGTATTTTTAAGCCATTATTAAAATTGGAGTATAGAGCATTAAAGAAAATTGAAGAAAATACTATATCCTTAAAAAAATTTATTATTTTACAACACTATTAAATTTATTTACCAAAAATTAAAAAAAGTCCAGCTTTTTAAATCTAATTTGTTAAAAAGAATAATCTCCTTTAAATTTGTTGAAAACAAAAGTAATGCTACCCTAAGTATGTATCTCATCCAATGTCTTTTATTTTAAGTCAAAAGCAAGAATAATTTTAAAAAAAAACACAGAATGTTTTGTTAGATAACATCTAACAAACAAAAGCAACATTTTCCAATATATAGAGAGAGAAAAGAAAACGTTTTATATATGCATTTCCCGAAACAAAATATTAAATTTTATTCTTAGGCTTCGAAAGTAAAATTGAACAATAATATTTAATGCTATTGGTTGGATATGTGTCTTCTATGTTTATATGAACTGTATATTTATTCTTAAATGTAAAATTTTTTTGGCAATATTTGCATATATACTAAAAAGATTTGCAATATTTAGATGAATTCTCTTCAATGGAGCATTTGGGTGGTGGGGAGGGTATTCAAAATTGTATAGAGTAGCATCCTCTCTCCATTTTGCCTTTTCTAACACTTTGAGTAAAGCTGAATCTGCTACATATTTTCGTTCCATTCGTGAAGGAATATGTAGCAGATTCCGGACAAAGTGCCTGTCATTTGAAAATAACATTGCTATTAATCGTAAGTAGATACTTGTCTGGGGTTTGATGGCCTATTGTATGGCTTTCGGTGCCACAGGTTTCGGGTTTGAGTCTCGGCAGTGCCATGGATGTTTGTTTTGTAGTGGTTTGGAATCCACTTTTAAACCGTAGTCCTGGACTAATATGACTGTAGAGCGTCTGGTTGACAATCCTACTTCATGAAAAAACATCTCAAGTTTCGGAACTTGACAGTGGGCAGGCGGCCTTGGCCCACCATGGAGCTGTTGCACCTTGAAGAAGAAGATTCTTGTCTGCGTTTTTTTATTTTATCCGTTGATTTTTATGTATAAATGATTATCTTATTTAATTAGAAATTAAATCAATAATTCCTGAACTAATTTTAGAATCTCGATATATCCGAGTTTAATTCTTTTATTTTTCCTAATCGCAGCTGGCAGACAGTTGTCTTTGATGTCTTAAGGCAAGTACTGCCTCGACATTACTCACTTAGCACTACCTAGGAGGTGCGTGTAGCTTGAAGGTAAGCTACGGACGCGGAGTAACAATATTTCCGCAACTATCTTCAATCATGTTAGACTAGGACTTACGGTTTAAAGTGGATTCCGTGCCACTACAAACATACATAGCACAGTCGGGAATCGAACCCGAAACCTGTGGTACCGAGCGCCAGAATGCTAGACCTCGGCTATCTTTCTTTGTAAATATTAAATAATTTAAAAATTGACAAATTGAAATTCGATGCCAGTACATTATATTATCACCAATAATTATCTGGCGAAGGACAATACGGCCGCCTATCTTTTCAAGGTGAAATGACCCAAGATGGATGAACTGAATGCTGTGCACGCAGACACTGAGTTTCAATGTATGCAAACATTATGAATCCACTCTGTTGGGAGAAACGCGGATTAGTAATTTCAGGTAACAGGGAAATATTGCACAAATGTTCTGAAGTCATTTAAACGCATTTTATGCAGGTTTGGCATTCAACAAATGGATGATAACTAAGGACATCAGACTTACATTATGAATTTGAGAAAGTTCTACGAATCAATTAAGCAATATGTAAATCATGTAGGGATTTGTTAATTAACTTAGAATTTCGATTATTTTAATGTATGCATCATAAATACGAATTACTTCTGATATGTATCTTTCGAGATAAGAATTTCTTTGCTACATTTTTATTTTGGTATTGAAATACTTGTTCTTATAATTTGTTCTTGTTTAAATACTAGAGCTGTGGTTCAAATCCAGTGACTCGCATATCTGCCGGTCACTGCTTTCAGAAACTAGGAGATAATTGGGATGATGATTGTAATAATAAATGCAAAAACTAGTCTCGAATCATTAGGCACGTTGCCGGGTGGTGGTTTTTTTCTGAACGATAAGCTAATAAGGCAGTTACCCACAAACGAACTTTCACGTGACAGTGCCTTCGCTCGGAAGGCATTGTCACCCCTTCATCACATGTCGGTGGGCTATTCGTGGGATACATGATTGGTACAGAAAGTCCACTGATGTGGTCCGTCAACGAAGACGAAGTTGAAATACATAGTGAAAGAGAATAAAAATTTAAAAATCAAACAAAAGTACTTATGAGATATTCGACTTTGAATTAATCTAAACGAGAGGACAAAATAAATGCTATAAATTTTTAGAATAATATTGTTGTCAATCATTTTATGGAAGTTTTCGGAAACCAGTTAACCAAATTAATGCTGGAACTACTACACGTCTGATAAGTATCCTTACTCTTTTAAAAGTTCATTTAAACTCTAACAAAAATATTCACGTAGGCCACTTTTTTTTTTTTTTCGAAAAAGAAGTGAAAAACATTTTGACGATGTTTAAAATATTTTTATGACCACTCCAATAGTCTAACATAATAACACATCAAGGTTTGGACTTTTAGGAGAACTCCTTGGACATTTTTATGGGGATATGTGGTACACACTGCTTACTGTTTTACTATTTATACATTGTTATATTATATTACCATTTCATCATAGAATTTGGTTTAGAATCTCTTAATCGACTTAATTTGTTGCACGCAATTGATGGTAATGGCTGTTTAATTTTACGTTTTGACTCGGTAGTATCACAAATTGTGAATGCAATAATGATTAAACAATACAACAACATTAAACAATGTTTTTCCAATATTTTCATGGAAAACTTTACAATACTGGATGTGTTCAATGAGTAATGGTCTGATAAATTTATTTTTATTAACACCAAAAAAAAAAAACTGTCGATCTTTTATTTTTAGATAAAATGATTAATTATAAGATAAAATTATTAGATTTTTAGTTGTCAGCCCTAAGCCCTACAGTCATATTAGAAGGGGGCCTACTGTTTAAAGTGGATTCCGTACCACTACAAACATCCATAGCACCGCAGGGCTTGAACCGAAACCTGTGGCACCGATTGCCACAGCGCTAGACACTCGGTCATCAGGTCCCGAAGTACATAATATGTGACCAAAAAAATCGAACCATTTACCATTCAATACATATATGCAAATCAAATCGGTATTTTAGGTAAAATCTGTTGATTAATTTCACTTTTGTGTTAGCAATCTGACAGCTTACCCTTGGAATTCGTTTAAAAATTCCGCGGAACTCAACCACTCCTGAAACCTAATTACCGAAATCTATAATACCTGCATGAATTTTCCCTGCACCGCTCCCTCTCTCTCCTCTCCTCTCTCATTTTGCAAACCATTAAATGGAATTTAAACATTATCGGCAGTTGAGCTCTCTCACTCTCTCTCCGATAATTTGATTTTCTTTCCATACCCCATTTGAGGGGAAATAAACATCTTCGATAACTGTAAACCGTGACGTTCTTTTATAATACGATAAAATTCCTCCGGAGTGCTTTTCGGTCTCAGGGGTCTCAAAAGGCAGTGCAATAAATATTTAACGACTTGCAAAAGGAAATCAAATCGATAGACGGGGGCACAAAGCGAGCGGAAAAGCCCAGGTCGAAACGATCTTCAGCTAGCAGTATTTTGCCCTCCCATAGACTTTTGCGGAAGATAAGGACTAAATTAAGGAATGAAACTTGAAACGGGCAGGAAAATTAAATATTCAAGACCAGTACTAATAATTATTATGCTTTTCCGTTTTCCGAGAGCATTCTTAGTTATACCCTTCCCCCTTCCTGGCTCTCTATCCCTTCCATAAGTAATTACATTACTTCAGCCCAGATAAGTAATAATGAACATTTATTTTGGCCCACTGTCAGGATACATCAAATTTAATCAGTTTATCTCCAATTTGCGAGCCAACAAATAAAGCTAATGCAGATAGGCAATCTAATTTCACAAGTTAAGAGGGGGAACGGGCAATTTTTGGAAGGGAAAAATTAATTAGGGAAAGGTTCGGGAATATCGCAGGTAAATTCGAAATTGCCCTGAATTACGCCCGTTAAGAGTCTTTTACTGGGGGACATAAATTTCGCTACGCAAGAATTAGTAGAGGGGGTGAGGGGTGAGGGGGGCTTTTGAGAAGAATTGTACCCCGTTCGCAAAGGTATTTTTAAGGCTCGGGTTAAAATGCTGCTGCGTAATTATGATAATTGGAAATATTGTGGATGCGACTCCAAGAAGGTAGGACCTGATTACATTGGGTCTTCTAAATGCATTATTTCCGGCTTTTGAAAAAGGAGGATATTTCAAGGTGCATTTAATTGGTGCTATCAAGTGCCATCCATGTGCAATAGGAATCTTTTTTTATATATCATCAGATCAATTACAAGCAATGTCAATAATTGGTAAGCTTGTCGTTTCAGTTGGAAGTTGGCGGTCTTATCATCGTACCATAACACATTTGCTTATCTTTAACTTAAAAATTACCATTTATCAGTTGAAATGATAATGCATGAAACTGTGCTAAAAGGCTTATTTAATGTGACAAATAAGTCGAACAGAAATTTTATGATAAAACTAAATCCTCAGGAAAGAGGATGCTCCTACTACTCATATGTCGTGCTTGAGGCAGTTGTTCCAGATTGCTGTAGCTCCAGAAATTAAATGCCCTGATGGCCAATTGGCTAGAGCTCTGGCCTTTAGTACCACAAGCTTCAGATTGGAATTCTGGCGGTGGCATGGATGTTTGTAAGTGGTTCGGAATCTACGTTAAACTGTAGGTCCCGGTCTAATTAGCCCAAAGTGTGCACAAAATGACTATAGTGCAACAAACCACACCAAATCCAGAAATCAACGATGATTTCCACTTAAGCAGTCATTCTTTTGTACAAAGGACAACAGCCTTTTAAGTTTGTGAACCGAAATGTATAGAAATTTTGAATCGTGAAAAGCTTATGAAAAAAGATTGAAGAAAAACATTATGTTGGCAAAGAGGCGTCCAGAACAAGAGTACGAGAGAACTTATATTTGAAATCGACTGCGTTGCATTCAGTATAAGCCCCGTTTTTTATTATAAAAAATAATTTCAATGTAAAGTGGATTTGTAATTATTTTGCATCTCACAAATTAAACAAGGGGGGGGGTAGTCCTTCCTAAAAGTTCTCACGGAAGTCATTGCCCACTTCATCGACACGGAACGAAATCAGACTTCTACCTACGGATGCTCCATTACAACAGAATCTGCCCCTTTCCCTCCCTCGATGAGTGGATTACTCATGGGATATCTGCTCCACATTGCAGAACACTGAAGATTAAACACAGACATGACACATAACCCATATATTCACTTACTTGGTATGTTTCAATTTCTGGTATTTTCTACAAACACAATCGTTTCAGAAAAAAGTATTTCCGATTCTGTCCTGCTATGTGGTTCCTATAAGTCGTCTAGGTATACCTTGTCCCTCCATAAAGTTTGTGAACCAGGTACTTGGATACCTTGTATATATATCAAGTCCATTGTTGAGAATATCCTTTCTCTGATATATACGGCACCCGTATAAATTACTCTGCCAATCTGCATACATTACCCAAAATAAGGTCTGTTTCACCTGTGTGAATTAAGTGAGCATTAAGAAGGGCTTCCAAAGCAGATCTCGTGTCCAGGACAGAGTTATAATGCTGTTAAAAGGAAGCGAACCGCTGCAAATTGTCATTCGTAACTGTTACTAAATCATGCGCAGTCACACAGGTTAGAGCACTCTGCATTTTAGATTTAATTTGATCGCGGTGGAAGCGATATTAAAGTTTGGGCAAGGATCTATTGGCTGAAATGGGAAGTGTCAAGGGTTGCCGCCATTTCTGCTCACGCTTTCGCTTCTGTGAAAGGTTAATTAAGCCCTAAAAGTACTCGTTTTTCCTCTCGCAATAGACTGTGAGAAGAAAAATTAGCATTTTTGGTTGTTTTGAGGCTCGGTATAGGATTGTAAAGCTAAGTAAGTTTAGTTTTGTGGCTTTGGGTCATTATTTTGAAAGGCTAATTATTAACACTTGGAAGAAATATTTATAAAATACGATCATGCCAATTTTGAGATGCTATTAGGAAAAGGTATCTTCTTTTTCTTCAATGCCGCAACAGCCCCATGGTTGGCCAAAGTAGTCTGCCTATTGGCAAATTCCAGAACATGAGATGTTTTCTTTTTACAGGTGAAGGTTGTCATCATTTCGGTCATATTAGACCGGGACGTACGGTTTAAAATGGATTCCGAATCATTACAAACATCCATGGCACTGCCGGGACTCAAATTTTTTGTAGTGCTGAGCGCTAGTCACTCTGCCATTGGGGCCCCAGAAAAAGAGTTAGAAATATAAAAATAGTTTGTGAAGAATATCAAGATTTTATCTAGTTATAAAACAATAAAAAAATTTTTATTTATTTATTTTTTAAAAATATAATGCAAAAATCCTATTTTTAAAATATTAATTTATTCAAGAGAAAGACCTATTATATAACATCAACTATTCTCTTATAAATGTTGACATGAATTACAATTGAATGAATTACATATTTTAATTTCTGAAAATTTTCTATAATTAAAAGTATTTCATAGAATAAAATTTCAGTGCAGTCAGTGTAAACAAATCAATGTTTTTAACTCAAAAAACGTACAACACGTACTAACACGTACTAATTTATAAAAAAAAAAAAAATTGTACTTTTTATCAGGATAAATTGAGCTTATTTAAAATGAGGAGCTGTTTGTTTCGCTACTTTAACCAGTTACAAAGAGCCTTACTAAAATTTAAAAACTCAATGCTATGCAAAAAAAATGGTCTTTTTTTCTTCATCGAAGTCTAAACTTACTGACTGATGCACTATAAAGTTTGAGTTTCCTTTCGGTTGAAAAGGCAAACTTCACGAAGTCTTCTGTGAAGAAGTTAGAGATGATATCTGAAGACTGATGGTTCAATAAGAGCACCAACCTGTCTTTATTTCAAATGTCTTCAAGATTTATGTGGAAAGCTGGTATATCTCTGCTGCCAACAAAAAATAGATAATGCATCAGTTGAAAAATTTAATGTTTACCGTTGTGATTCATCCTCAATGTCCTGAAGCGTGGTACGGATATCCCATAGACTACTCATGGATGGAGGTATAATCTGTTAAAGAAAGCTGTCAATCCTTTCCGGCTGTTTCCGGTCTTAAAGCCTTAGTATGAATCCATCTTCAGAAATAAATTCATAACTTCATCACTACCATTAATTTCTTTTTTTTTTTTTTTTTTTCAGTTTTCTGTCAACGTGTTGCAAAAATAGATCTTTCAAAATTCATTCAGACAATTACGGATGCAGTCTAATGAGTCTTCCTGAATTATCTTAAGTTGGAATATGGAAGGCTTTCTTCCGATGTATCAATCGACAGTGTAACATCTGAATTAAAAGATTATATTATATAAATTATTTAACTATAATAAACTGCTGTCTTCTCATTGCGCCAATTGTGACTTTTTTTTGACGAGGAATCATGGGATACCAGAAGAAATGTCAAAAGAATTCTTATCCTCCATTGATATAGACCTTGCTGCCAGAAGACAACAATGCCAATCAATCGTGTGTCTCCTGCTGGCAAAGAAGCAAGAGATTTTCGAGAAAAGACGATGCTATTAAGAATGCCTGTATATAGTCCTCATATTAAACTTAACAAATTTCAGCAATCTTAAAGCCAATATTTTATGCATTAAAATGTGTATAATTATGCTGGTAACTCAATTTGATTCATGCCTTTGTGTTATATTGGAGCTCAATCGATTCGGCCCTGTTTAATTATTTAAGAATATTATCATTTAAATTTCATTTGTATTCAACTACCATTATTAAAATCGGAGTATACCTTAAAGAAAATCGAAGAAAAGACTATATCCTTAAAAAATTTATTATTACAACACTATTAAATTTTTCGCTAAAAGTCCAGCTTTATAAATCTAATTTGTTAAAAAGAATAATCTCGTTTAAATTTGTAGAAAACAAAGTAATGCTACTCTAAGTATGTATCTCATCCAATGTCTTTTATTTTAAGTCAAAAGCAAGAATGATTTAAAAAATGCAGAAAGTTTTGTTAGACAACATCTTAAAAACAAAAGCAACATTTTCCAATATATATAGAGAGAAAAGAAAACGTTTTGTATATGCATTTCCCGAAACAAAATATGAAATTTTATTCTTAAGTTTCGAAAGTAAAATTGAAGAATAATATTTAATGCTATTGGTTGGATATGTGTCTTCTATGTTTATATGTACTGTATATTTTTACTTAAATGTAAAATTATTTTGGCAATATTTGCATATATACTAAAAGATTTGCAATATTTAGATGAATTCTCTTCAATGGAGCATTTGGGGGAGGGGGGTATTCAAAACTGTATAGAGTAACACCCTCTCCCCATTTCTTCCCCTTTTCTTAAACTTTGAGTAAAGCTGAATCTGCTGCGTATTTGTGTTCCAGTCGTGAATGAATATGTAGCAGATTCCGAACAAAGTGCCTGGCATTTGAAAATTACATTTCTATTAATCGTATGTAGATTCTTATCTGGGGCCTGATTGTATAGCTTTGGTTGCCACAAGTTTGTTCGGGGGTGCCATGGAATCTATGGTTTGTATGTAGTGGTTTGAAATCTATTTTAAACCGTAGGCCGGGACTAATATGACTGTAGTCGGGCTGACAACCCTACCTCGTAAAAAGAAAAAAAACTTCTCAAGTTTCGGAACTTCCCAGTGGGCAGACGGCCTTGGCCCACCATGGAGCTGTTGCATCTTTGAAGAAAAAGATTCTTGTCTGCGTTATTTTACTTTATCCGTTAATTTTTATGTATAAATTATCATTTTATTTAATCCTGAATTAAATAAATAGTAATTACTGAACTAATTTTAGAATCTTGATATATCTGAGTTTCCTAATGCCGCTGGCAAACACTTAGATAGTTGTATTTGATGCCTTAACGTACTACATCGACGTTACTCACTTAGCACTACCCAGGAGGTGTGTGTGTAGCTTGAAGATAAGCTACGAACGCGGAGTAACAATACTTCCGCAACGCTCTATGATCGTGTTAGACTGGGACCTATGGTTTAAACTGGATTCTTTACCACTACAAACATCCATAGCACAGCCGGGACTCTAACCCGAAACCTGTAATACCGAGCGCCAGAACGCTAGCCAATCGGCCATCAAGCCACGGTTGTAGGGGTACGGAAACCATGAGCACTAGTCATTTAGCTATCAGACTCTAAATCAAAATTAGTATATTTAAAATTAAATATACGCTTTTAAAACAGTAAGCAACATTTTGATTGGATGGAATTGAAAAGAACTGCTGTAGAATTTCTTCTTTGCCTCTCTCAATTTTTTGCTTTATTAATCTGTCGTAATATCTTCAACTTTACTAAAATAAGCTTTAAAAGCTTACTAAATTATGTACACTTAAATTCAATTATGTATATCAATAACATCTGCATAAAAATTTCACTTTAAAAACCACAAATATCTAAACACTGAAATAAATTTTATTTCAATGTCATAAATTTTATTCTTAAAGGAAATTTATTATTTATTTTACTTTTAAGAAGTGATAAACGAAAGAAAAAAAGTTTCATATTTGATTATATTTAAAAAATCGAATTATGTTTCGAGTTGATGAAAGTAAAAATCCAGTTTCTTTCCCCCTGAATCCTTCTTTCTTTGGGACTTGCATTTGTGTGTGGCAAAACATAAGGCGAAGATAAAAGAAAAATGAGTGATTTTTAGACTGAAATCGGAGAAATATACGATTGAACTTGATTCCTTTTCCTTAAATAACAGTGTAAGTGAAATGATAACTTTCTCAAGATTCGTTTAAAAGTGTCACTGAATCTAGAATGAATTTCCTAGAAATAACTGAAATTACTGATACCTCCAAAAATTATACACACTAGATTTTTTTTTATTACACAAAAATTTATCTTGTTTAAGCTTTATTATATTCTTTTTATTAGAGTACATAATCACCATCATCAACATCATCATTGGCGTAAAAGCCCCGTGGTTGGCCAAGGCCGTATGATTACAGGTAGATTTCGAAACGTGAGAAGTTTTTCTTTTTATAGGGTTGGGATGTCAGCCCTAAGCTCTGCAGTCATATTAGACCGGAACCTACTGTTTAAAGTGAATTCCGAACCACTACAAACATCCATGGTACCGCCAGGACTCGAACCCGAAACCTGTGGCACCGAGCGTCAGAGCGCTAGTCTCGGCCATCAGGCCCCACAGAACATAATACACGACCAAAAAAATCGAAACATTTACCATTCAATACATATATGTAAATCAAATCGGTATTTTAGGTTGATGAAATCTGTTGATTAATTTCACTTTTGTGTTAGACAATCTGACAGCCTTCCCTTGGAATTTGTTTAAAAATTCCGCGGAACTCAACCACTCCTGAAACCTAATTACCGAAATCTATAATACCTGCATGAATTTTCCCTGCACCGCTCCCTCTCTCCGCCTCTCTCTCTCTCTCATTTTGCAAACCATTAAATGGAATTTAAACATTATTGGCAGTTGAGCTCTCTCTCCCCGATAATTTGATTTTCTTTCCATACCCCATTTCGGGGGAAGTAAACATCTTCGATAACTGTAAACCGTGACGTTCTTTTATAATACAATAAAACTTCCTCCGGAGTGCTTTTCGGTCTCAGGCAGGTCTCAAAAGGCAGTGCAATAAATATTTAACGACTTGCAAAAGGAAATCAAATCGACAGACGGGGGCACAAAGCGAGCGGAAAAGTCCAGGCCGAAACGATCTTCAGCAACAGCAGTATTTTGCCTCCCATAGACTTTTGCGGAAGATAAGGACTAAATTAAGGAATGAAACTTGAAACGGGCAGAAAATTAAATATTCAAGACCAGTACTAATAATTATTATGCTTTTCCGTTTTCCGAGAGCATTCTTAGTTATACCCTTCCCCCCTTCCTGGCTCTCTATCCCTTCCCATAAGTAATTACATTACTTCAGCCCAGATAAGTAATAATGAACATTTATTTTGGCCCACTGTCAGGATACATCAAATTTAATCAGTTTATCTCCAATTTGCGAGCCAACAAATAAAGCTAATGCAGATAGGCAATCTAATTTCACAAGTTAAGAGGGGGGAACGGGCAATTTTTGGAAGGGAAAAATTAATTAGGGAAAGGTTCGGGAATATCGCAGTGTAAATTCGAAATTGCCCTGAATTACGCCCGTTAAGAGTCTTTTACTGGGGGACATAAATTTCGCTAAGCAGGAATTAGTAGGGGGGTGAGAGGGGGTTGGGGCTTTTGAGAAGAATTGTGTACCCCGTTTGCAAAGGTATTTTTAAGGCTCGGGTTAAAATGTTGCTGCGTAATTATGATAATTGGTAAGATTGTGGATGCGACTCCAAGAAGGTAGGACCTGATTACATTGGGTCTTCTAAATGCATTATTTCCTTCTCTTGAAAAAGGAGGATAATTCAAGGTGCATTTAACTGGTGCTATCAAGTACATTCATGTGCAATAGGAATCCTTTTTTTTATATCATCAGATCAATTACAAGCAATGTCAATAATTGGTAAGCTTGTTGTTTCAGTTGGAAGTTGACTATCTTATCATTCTACCATAACACCACTAAGTATCTTTAACTTAAAAATATCTTTTATCAGTTGAGGTCACAGCATGAAACTGTACTAAAGAGGCTCATTTCAAAGCCTAGCAAACAAGCCGAACAGAAATTTTATGATAAAACTAAATCCTTAGGAAAGATCCAACCACTCATATGTCGTACTTGAGGCAGTTTGCTCCAGATTGCTGTAGCTCCAGAAATCAAACGTCCTGATGGCCAATTGGCTAGCGCTCTGGCCTTTAATACCACGAGCTTCAGATTGGAATTCTGGCGATGGCATGGATGTTTGTGAGTGGTGCGGAATCCACTTTAAACTGTAGGTCCCGGTCTAATCAGCCTAATGTAAGCACAAAACGACTATAGTGCAACAAACCACACCAAATCCAGAAATCAACGATGATTTCACTTATCCAATCATTATTTTGTACAAAGGACAACAGGCGTTTTAAGTTTGGGAACCCAAATGTGTAGAAATCTTGAATCGTGAAAAGCTTATGAAAAAAAGATTGAAGAAAAATCTTATGTTGGCAAAGCGGCGTCCAGAACAAGAGTACGAGATAACTTATATTTGAAATCGACTGCGTTGCATTATTAATAGCCCCGTTTTATTTTATAAAAAATATTTTCATTATAAAGTGGATTTGTAATTATTTTGCATCTCACAAATTAAACAATGAGGGAGGGGGGCAGTTCTTCCTAAAAGTCCTCACGGAAGGCACTGCCCACTTCATCGACACGGAACGAAATCAGACTTCTACCTACGGATGCTCCATTACAAAAGAAGCTGCCCCTTTCCCTCCCTACATGAGTAGATTACTCATGGGATATCTGCTCCACATTGCATAACATTGAAGATTAAACACAGTCATGACACATAAACCATATATTCACTTGGTATGTTTCCATTTCTTTTATTTACAATCGTGTCGAAAAAAAGTATTTCTGCTCCAATATTGCTATGTGATTCCAAGTCGTCTGGGTGCACACTGTCCCTCCATAAAGTTTGTTAGCCTAGGTACTTGGATACCTTGTGTGTATAGATATTAAGTCCATTGTCGAGAATATCCTTTCTCTGATGTATACGGCATCTGTATAAATTACTCTGCCAATCTGCATACATTACCCAAAATAAGGTCTGTTTCACCTGTGTGAATTAAGTGAGCATTAAGAAGGGCTTCCAAAGCAGATCTCGTGTCCGGGACAGAGTTATAATGCTGTTAAAAGGAAGCGAACCGCTGCAAATTGTCATTCGCAACTGCCACTAAATCATGCGCAGTCACACAGGTTAGAGTACTCTGCATTTTAGGATTTAATTTGATAGCGGTGGAAGCGATATTAAAGTTTGGGCAAGGATCTATTGGCTGAAATGGAAAGTGTCGAGAGTCGTCGCCATTTCTGGTCACGCTTTCGCTTCCGTGAGAGGTTAATTAAGTCCTAAAAGGACTCGTTTTTCTTCCCGCAATAAACTGTGAGAAGCACTTTTGATCTTTTTGCGGCTCGATGTAGGGTTGTAAAGCTAAGTAGGTTTAGGTTTGTGGTTTTGAATCACGTATTTTGAAAGGCTAATTACTAATTAAGGCTACTTATTTATAAAATAGGATCATGCCAATTTTGAAATGCTAATAGGAAAAGCGATCTTCTTCAATGACGCAATAGTCCCATGGTGGGTCAACGCATTCTGCCCACTTGCAGATTCCGAAACATGAGGTGTTTTTCTTTTTTGGTCATATTTTCATATTAGACTAGTTGTCAGTCATATTAGACTGGGAAATGCTGTTTAAAGTAGATTCCGAACCACTACAAACATCCATGTCACCACCTGGATTCGAATCCCGTGACACTGGGCGCCAGAGAGCTAGTCACTCGGCCATCAGGTCCCAGGAAAAGGGTTAGAAATATTAAAATAGTTTGTTTTTAATATTTCTATAATAAGATATAATACTGTTATGGCTTGTTAAATTAACGTGTGAAGAATATCAGGATTTAATCTAGTTATAAGCAATAAAAATTGTCTTGATTTTGTAGATTTATTTTTTAAAAATATACTGCAAAAAAAATCATAATTTTAAAATATGATTAATTTATTTAAGTGAAAGACATGTTATGTTACATAAGGTATTCTCTTGTCTAATGTTGATTTATTTCATATTTTCAAACACTAAAAGTTTTCTGTAATTAAAAGTATTTTAATGGAATAAAATTTCAGAACAAACAAATCAATGCCTATAATTCAAAAACCATCACATGTATCCATTATTTATTAGCTTATTTATAAAAAAATTTTATTTTTTATCATGGAAAATTGAGTGTATATAAATTAACGAACTATTTGTTTTGTTACATTAAACTGCTACAAAGAACCTTATTAAAATTTAAAAACTCAAAGCTATGCAAAAAAAAAGTAATCCTTTTTTTCCGGCATTTTTCTCCAAACCGAATTCTAAACTTACTGGCTGATGCACTACAAAGTTTAGGTTCTCGAAGTCTTCTGCAAGGAAGTCAGAAATGATATCTGAAGATTGAAGACTCAATAAGAGCTGTAACCAGTTATAGCATATTCTTTATTTTAAATGTCTTCTGTAGCCCGACTCCTGGCCAAGTGGCAGCGTGCGTCGCTGATGAGCATTAGGGTTTAGGTTGTATCCGCTGGATGTTTTGTTGTAGAGATAGTTTCAAAAAAAAAGAGAAGACCCGTTGGCGTTTGGGATGTTCAGCATCTTGCCACGTTAGTCGGACTATCTTATGGGAGTCTTCCGGTTTTTTACCTATACGATACGCAAATGCGGGGTAGTTCCGCATAACAGTCCTCCCCAACCACCTTCTTCAGCGACACGGAGCCAAGTCAGACTTCCATCTATGGGTGTTCCATTACAATAGAAGCTGCCCCCCTACACTTCCGCCTTGAGCAGACTATTCATGGAAAGTCCATCCCGCACTGCAGGTCACCGAGGATCCAAGAGGAGGGAGCCACGTCAGGCTTCAGGTGCTTCATCATAACAGGAGCTGCCTCCTTCTTCCATAAGCACAAGGGTTCTTAGACTTGGTCTAGATGTTGCTGTCGACTAAGTGAAATGAGAAACAGCAAATGTCTTCTGGACTCAAGACTTCTACAGAAAGATACCTCTGCCGCCGACAAAAAAATGGATGATGCATCAGTTGGAAAATTTAATAGTTAGCATTGTGACTCGTCCTCAGAGGGACATCCCATGAGTAGTCTATTCATGAATGGAGATCAACGTGTTGCAAAAACCCTTGGCTTTCAAAAACCATCCATGCAATTATAGATACAGTTTAATGAGTCTTCTTGAATTATCTTAAGTTGGAATAGGGTAGACATTCTTCCTATGTTATCAATCGACTGTTTATTAGCTGATTTAAAAGAGTATATGATGAAGAGTAGCATCCTCTTCCCATTTCTTTTCTTACACTTTGTCTAAAGCTGAATCTGCTACATACTATTTACGTCCCTGTCGTGAATGAATATGTAGCATATTCTTGATAAAGTGCCTGGCATTTGAAAATAACATTTCTATGAATCGTATGCAGATTCTTGTCTGGAGACTGATGGCCTGATTGTCTGAAGATGTTCTTGTCTGCGTTATTTTGCTTTATCTGTTAAATTTTATGTATAAATTATTATTTTATTTAATTCGGAATTAAATAAACACTAATTACTGATCTTAGATTGATTATATTGACTTGATCTGATTACTAATTTTAGAATCTCGATATATCCGAGTTTCCTTCTTTTTTTTTTTCCTTATGCAGCTGACAAACATTTACACAGTTGTCTTTGATGGTTCAAGGCAAATACTGCCCCGACGTTACTCACTTAGCATTACATTACCCAGGAGGTACGTAGCTTGAAGATAAGCTACGGACACGGAGTAACAATACCTCCTCAAGGTTCTATGATCATGTTAGACCAGGACCTACGGTTTAAAGTGGATTCCGCACCAATATAAACATCCATGGCACAGCCGGGAGTCGAACCCGAAACTTGTGGTACCAAGCCCAGAACGCTAGCCACTCTCCCATCACGCCCCGTTTCCTTCTTTTGTAAAGATTAAATAACTTAAAAATTGACAAATTGAAATTCGATGCCAGTACATTAAATCATCACCAATAATTAGCTGGCGCAGGACAGTACGGCCGCCTATCTTTGTAAGATGAAATGACCCAAGATGGATGAACTGAACGCTGTGCACGCAAACACCGAGTTTCAATGCAAGCAAACATTATGAATCAACTCTGTTGGGAGAAACGCGGATTAGTAATTTCTGGTAACAGGGAAATATTGCACAAATGTTCTGAAGTCATTTAAACGCATTTTATGCAGGTTTGGCATTCAACAAATGGATGATAACTAAGGACATTAGACTTACATTATGAATTTGAGAAAGTTCTGAGAATCAATTTAGCAATATGTAAATCACGTGGGAATTTGTTAATTAACTTAGAATTTCGATTATTTTAAAGTATGCATCATAAATACGAATCACTCCTGATATGTATCTTTCGAGATGAGAATTTCTTTTCTACATTTTTATTTTAGTATTTAAATATTCATTAACAAAATACATTAAGCAAGTCGAAGATTTCCCTCTAATTCGTAACGTGAACAGTTAGCGTGTAGAGGAGGCCTGTGGTTCAAATCCAGTAGCAACATATCTGTTTTTAAAAAACGAGAAGATAATTGTGATAATAAGGGTAAAAATCGTCTCGAATGTGATTAACACGTTGCCTGAGGGTGGTTTTCTTTTGAACGACATGCAAATAAGGCAGTTACCCACAAAAGTCCTCCCGGAAGCACTATCATCCCTTAATCACCCACCGGTGGGCTGTTCGTAGGATATATAATCGGTACATGAGTTTCACCATTGTTCAACGAAGAAGAAGTTGAAATATGCATTTAAAGATAATGGAAAAAAAAATCAATCAAAAGTGTGTCAATAAATGTCATAAATTTTTAGAATAATATTGTTGTCAATCATCCTCTTACAAGTTTTCCGAAAATAGTTAGCCAAATTAATACTGGAACTACTAGATGTCTGAAAAGTATCTTAACCCTTTTAAAAGTTCTATGAAATATCAACAAAAATATGCCCTTAAGACTAATATATATATAAATTTTGTAAAAGAAAAGAAAACATTTTTTTTAATGACATTTAAAAGATTTTTGTGACCACACCATTAGTCTAATGTAACATATGGAGCTTTATACTTTTTTTTTTTTAAGTTAGAACTGCTTTGTAGATTTTTATGGGGATACACTGCTTACTGTTGTATTATTTATACATTGTTCGATTGTACTGTCATTCCTTCATAGAATTTGGTTTAGAAACTCTTATCGGCTGAATGTATTGCGCGTAACTGATAGTGCTTGCTCTATGGTTGCTGAACTCGACTTTTTCTCTCGGCAGTATCACAAACTGTGGATGCAACAATACTTAAGCAATACAACAGCATTAAACAATGTTTCTCCCTTATTTTCATAGAAAAAAAACAATACAGGATGAGTTTAGTGAGTAATGTCGTACTAATTCAATTGTTATTAACACCAACAAAAATTGTTTTTGATCTTTTTTAAAGATAGCACATTGTAAAGAAATATACAAAACTAAAAATTAAATATAAAAGAAATAAAAAAAATGAAATCATTAAAAAATATTTATTTTACTCTTTTAACTTTTGCAAATCGATCTCAATTTGGGTATTTGCACATCGTAATGGGTGTTGCAGGTTAGCGTCCGTTATGTTTGAGCGTGTTTTGTGTTTGGTCAATTTCATTTTCGAAAAAAAACGATTCGCTGGTGTAACTTGAATCAAAAGATCTGACAACTTCAACTAAGAGTTTGGTTTGCTCTGCTATCGAGAATCAATTGTGCGTATCTAGGGATGGTCACTGCGTCACTGAGGTCATTTAAAGTGAAGCATACATAGAACCTATTATATTACATGTTCCAAGGTGTGTGTGCATCATGAGTTCGCAGAATATACTTTAATTATTCTGCGAACTCACTGCAATTTTCATAAATAAAACAGGGAATATCTGTCATATATTCACAAGAATATTATTTTAAAATCAAAGTTAATTTTTTTCTCATAATTTCGACAGTTTAATTTTTGAACATATGGATGCACATATAATGTATTTTTTTAATACTTTGGTTTTCTGTCATTATAAAATAAATAAATAAATATTTTTTTGTAAAAGTGTGATAAATCTCACGCCAAAAAAATATTTAAGTCGGCCAGCGGGTTGGTCACCCATGAACTAAATACTGAAACATTTTTATTTCATCTCATAAATTTTACTTTTAAAAGGAAAATAGAAATTGAAAAGCGAAAGAAAAAAAAGGTTCATATTAGATTGCATTTTCAAAAAAAAAAAAAAAAAAAAAAAAAAAACACTTGAATTACGTTTCGAATTGATGAAAATAATAAGTCCAGTTTCGTTTCAACAAAATCATTCTTTCTTTGTGACTTTCATTTGTGTATGGTAAAGCAAAAGGTGAAGATAAAAAAAAATAATAATGATGTTTTTTCAGACAGAAATCGGAGAAATGTGTTGTTGAACATGATTTCTTTTTCTTAAATTACTGTGTAAGGGAACTGATAGCTTTCTCAAGATTCGTTTAAAAGTATCACTCAATCAATTCCTAGAAATACGATAACTGAAATTACTGATACCTCCAAAAATTATACAAACTTGTTTCTTTTTATTACACAAAAAATATATCTTGTTTAAGCCTTATAGCATTCTTTTTATTAGAGTACATAATCATCATCATCCACATCATCATTGGCGCAACAGCCCCATGATGAATCAAGGCCATCTGACTACTGGCAAATTTCGAGACAAGAGATGTTTTTTTTTGTGGGGTAGGGTTGTAAGAATGGGAACTACTGTTACTATCGTACAGTCATATTAGAATGGGAATTACTGTTTAAAGTGAATTCTGAACCACTACAAACATCCATAGCACCGCAGGGCTCGAACCCGAAACCTGTGGCACCGATCACCACAGCGCAAAACACTCGGCCATCAGGCCCCAGTGTACATAATACATGACCAAAAAAAATCGAAACATTTACTATTCAATACATATATGTAAATCAAATCGGTATTTTAGGTTGATGAAATCTGTTGATTAATTTCACTTTTGTGTTAGCAATCTGACAGCCTTCCTTCGAATTCGCTTAAAAATTCCGCGGAACTCAACCACTCCTGAAACCTAATTACCGAAATCTATAATACCTGCATGAATTTTCCGGCACCGCTCCCTCTCTCCTCCTCTCTCTCTCTCTCTAATTTTGCAAACCATTAAATGGAATTTAAACATTATTGGCAGTTGAGCTCTCTCTCTCTCTCCCGATAATTTGATTTTCTTTCCATACCCCATTTCGAGGGGAAGTAAACATCTTCGATAACTGTAAACCGTGACGTTCTTTTATAATACGATAAAATTCCTCCGGAGTGCTTTTCGGTCTCAGGAAGGTCTCAAAAGGCAGTGCAATAAATATTTAACGACTTGCAAAAGGAAATCAAATCGATAGACGGGGGCACAAAGCGAGCGGAAAAGCCCAGGTCGAAACGATCTTCAGCAACAGCAGTATTTTGCCTCCCATAGACTTTTGCGGGAAGATAAGGACTAAATTAAGGAATGAAACTTGAAACGGGCAGAAAATTAAATATTCAAGACCAGTACTAATAATTATTATGCTTTTCCGTTTTCCGAGAGCATTCTTAGTTATACCCTTCCCTTCCTGGCTCTCTGTCCTTCCCATAAGTAATTACATTACTTCGGCCCAGATAAGTAATAATGAACATTTATTTTGGCCCACTGTCAGGATACATCAAATTTAATCAGTTTATCTCCAATTTGCGAGCCAACAAATAAAGCTAATGCAGATAGGCAATCTAATTTCACAAGTTAAGAGGGGGAACGGGCAATTTTTGGAAGGGAAAAATTAATTAGGAAAGGTTCGGGAATATCGCAGGGTAAATTCGAAATTGCCCTGAATTACGCCCGTTAAGAGTCTTTTACTGGGGGACATAAATTTCGCTACGCAGGAATTAGTAAGGAGGGTGAGGGGTGAGGGGGCTTTTGAGAAGAATTGTGTACCCCGTTTGCAAAGGTATTTTTAAGGCTCGGGTTAAAATGTTGCTGCGTAATTATGATAATTGGAAAGATTGTGGATGCGACTCCAAGAAGGTAGGACCTGATTACATTGGGTTTTCTAAATGCATTATTTCCGGCTCTTGAAAAGGAGGATAATTCAAGGTGCATTTAACTGGTGCTATCAAGTGCCATCCATGCGCAATAGGAATCTTTTTTTTATATATCATCAGATCAATTACAAGCAATGTCAATAATTGATAAGCTTGTCGTTTCAGTTGGAGTTTGACTATCTTATCATTGTACCATAACACCACTAAATATCTTTGGCTTTAAAAAAAATTATCTTTTATCAGTTGAGGTGATAACACAGCATGAAACTGCGCTAAAGAGGCTTATTCCAAATAACAGAAAGTTTATGATGGAACGATAAATTCATAGTTTTGGTTTGGTGTGTCGATCTACCGTCATTTTGTGCACACGCTGGGCGAATTAGACCGAAACCTACAGCTTTACGGAGATTCCGAACCACTGATAGACTGGAATTCGGAAGTGAAATCTGTGGTACCAAAGACCAGAATGCTAGCCAATTGGCCATCAGTCCGCTAAATCTGTAGGAGAGAAGATGATTCCAGCCACGTATATGCAGTGCTTGAGGCAGTTCGTTCCAAATTCCAGCAGCTCCAAAAAATCAACGAGGATTTTCCCTTAAGTAGTCATTCTTAAGAACAACAGGCTTTGCAGGTTTATGAACCAAATGCTCAGAAACTTTGATGCATGGATACATTGAAGTAAAATCTTTACATGTGTCGGTTATGGCGTCCAAAGCAAGTGTACGAGAGAACTTATATTTGAAATCGATTGTGTTGCATTAAATATTAGTTCCAGTTTTATTTCATACAAAAAAAAAAATTTTTTCAATCTAAATTTCATTTGGGATTATTTTGTACCGTACAAATTAATATATAGTAAAAGAAATCATTCTGTTTAAGGGAAATAAAAAGTTTGTTATAAAGAAGAGGTCTATTTTTAATATATATAAGCACTGAATGTTCATGACAACAGTAAAATTGAATCTGTAAGCAAGGATAATGAGTCTTCTTTAACGTTAAATAGTTCTCTTTGTGCATTTTAATTAAGTGGCGACCAAGCGAGAGTACGAGAACGACGTGTCGATCTCGCGCCGAGTGTCTCCGTCTGCACAAGCAACTGCACAAGCAACAAGCCACATTATCTCAGACTATGAGTGACAGATGGTCGAAAATGGGGTCGGCGAGAAATCCCTTTGATGTGAGGGGGAAAAACACTCTAGCCGGAGCGGGGACCGAGATAGATTATTCATTCCGAGGGTTCTGTTTACACTGGGACAAAGAGGTTTGTAATTGGTTCGCGAGATTGACTCAATAATCATCATACTCTCGCCTGACGCCTCGTAAAGTGAGTGCAGGCAACAATATTTCATCTGATACAGTGAGTTGTTGACATTTAAAAAAATAAATTGCAAATACAGAGAATATCCAGTATCCTTTCGATGAAACCTTCCATTTTTCAGAAATAGAGAATATCATCTCTCAGAAAATCTGCTTGTAGGAAAACAAACAGCCTGTGTTCCCAGTTTTTCTTGAAACTGGAATTAAAAAAAATTTCCAATGGAAAACTTATGAAGTGAAAATAAGTAAGTAGAGAATGGATTATTGTGAGACATCTGAAAATTTCTTCAACTACCATTAATATAACAAATATAATTGTTACATAGTCAAAAATAAAAGTATTTCATGTCTTACTCATTACCGCTTTTTGTCTTACTCCTTTCATATTGATATATTTTCACATTTATACACTTAAAAGTAGTTGTTTTTCGTTTTTATTCTTGGCAATAAAGATTGCTGTAAATAAAAGATTTCTGAAATATGTCCCCAGAAGAATTGCACTTCCACATTCTAATTGCACTTCCACTTCCACTCTAATCATTAGATCAAGCTTGCTTCATACTGTATTTCAATAAGATGATTATCAAGTAATCATTAATTATCAATAAAATATTTTTATCCTAGTGCATATAAAACAACTAAATAGACAAAAAAATTTTGTATTTGAATCTAATGGTTATAAAAGTGACTAAGAGATATAATAAAATCCTGGACTTTCCATATAATATATATATATATATATGGAAATTCTTCACATATATATATATATATATATATATATATTTCCATACTAGTAGGACTGGTGTTTTTGTTTGTTTGTTACCACCGTCGATAAGCCATTGACTGAAGATGAAAAGTGGCATTTGAGGCTTAACTGCCTAACATTTGCTGGCCATGTGGAAGAAATCGGGAAAAATCTCACAAAGTAGCCTTACTTATAGGAGCACTCACAATCCCTGTCCGTTTCCGGAAGTCCTTTCCAATGACTGCAAAGGACGTCACCATCCTGTTCGAAACTCAACCCTCCCATAGGTTCAACTTCTTCAAACCTGAAATTTTATGTCTCAGACGATCTACGACACGTTAGTTTTTATAATCTCAATACACGTGAGAGATTAGATAACATTTAAATTTAAAAAAAGTGATAGTAACAAAGGAGTTTTGGTTCAAATTCAAAAAGGAAGAAATTTGAAAGAAATGAAGGAAAATTTTTTGTGCTTTAAATAAGAATTTATTTTTATTTATTTATTTATGCATTTTTGTAATATATTTATTAAGAGAATAAGTGTTCAAATTTTCCAGGAAATTAAGTCACCTATATGCACAGTGTTTCCAAAAATGTATAGTTCTGTTTCAGTGCTCACAATATAGCTTTTGATTTTTTAAAAAAATGGGAATTTTTTAAAGTTTTTAATAGAAGTCTATTTATAGGTTGGTTTTTAATCCCAAACTACATGCATCATACATATAGCTGGGGAAGAACGTGAGCAGTTACTGTGCAGCAGGGCTCCATTCAGATCCTTTGTTACCGTCCGTTGCAGTCATTGCTTCCAAAAACGAGGAGATTCGATAGCGATTATAACAGCGAGTAAATCTTTCTCATGGATGAGTACACAAATGTAAAGCAGTAAACGCAAAGAGAATCTCCCGATAGAGAATGTCTTCTCTTTATTACCCATCTGTGGTATACGTAAGCGGAAGACGAGGCCTATTTTCATATAAAAAAGAAAGAAAGAAAGAAAGAAATCTGCTATACATTAATAATATGTTCACAATTAACAAAAACATTTTCATTAGCTATCCTATTTTTAGCTGAATTTAAAGTATATTGATTTGCAATATTTGTTTTAAGTATACATAGAAAATGTTTAACAAAATTTTTCATGATCTAAACATACACACATTCTTAAAAACATTTAAACAGTTAATGATTAGTTAGAAATTTAAAATAGATTTTTATTTTCGTGAAAGTGTTTTTTCTCAATCATATATGAGTATAGTTTTCAAGTTAAAATTTGTCATGTTAGTTATGTCAATTTTAACGTCTAATTTTTTAATGAGCATACATTTATGCTTATAATCCACATCCACACATTGAATATAAAAATTCATCAAGACATTTTAATGAAAATGTAAACATTCCATAAGAGTGTTGCATTTCAAACAATGGACATGTGGCGCCCTCTTTTAACTTCCTATTACATTAAAAATGTTAAATAAGCTGCGCATATGTATAAATTAAAATTCTTACTGCCAGTACAATAATTTATTTTAAACAATAATTTATAGTTTATATAATGATCATAATAATAATTTATATAATAATAATAAAAAATTTATATTAATATTTAATTAATTAATAATAATATACAATTTTTTTGATACACAACCAACACAATAAAGTTTTTATTTTTTCAGACAATAAACATTTTATTCACCCCAAGAATAGAAAAGATTAAAATATCCCCATAAATGTCTTCAGACATTTATGGGGATATTTTTATATTTATATATTATCTAATAAGTACAAATATTTTGTAATTATTAGATAATGGTTTAAAATGAATAAGGGTAAAACCGATTAGCTTGAGTTTAATCTTCATACAGACTCCTATTTATTGATAACAATTTAATTGGCTCTACTTGTGGCTCTGTGGCTCTGTGCAAAACGTGCGCCGCTGATGAGCATTGCGTTTAAGGTTCAATCCGTTGGCTGCTTTGTAGTAAAAACTGTTTCAAAAACGAGCAAACTCGGTAGCATTTGTGATGTTTAGCATCTTTCCTAGTGAGTCGGATTACCCAGTAGGAGCTTTCGAGTTTTTCTCCCATATGGTACACAAATGCGGGGGTGTTACCCCTAAAATCCTCCCTGAAGGCCCTCTTTCAGCGATAGGGGAGCCAAGTCATCCTATCTGCGGGTGCTGATCACAACAAAAGCTGTCACTGTCCTTCCATCCAGGAGATTACTCGTGTGATGTCCGTGCCACACTGCAGGACACTGATGATTAAATAATAACAATTTAATGGCTATTCAAGAGTGGGGTGGTTTAATTTGATTTGATTTTTATTCTAATCTGTCATTTCAACCTTTTGAATTACTTTGCAATTATTAGTTTATATGTGTAGGAAGGAGTGAAGAATCTTTTATCCAACATATTATAGGATTTAAAATATATCAAAATTTTGGAAGTTACTTAATGTATTTATTGTATTTTATTAAGTACATTTACTTTACGAAATATATTTTGAATCTTTTCCTTGTGTTATGCGTGTCAATATGTAAATTAATGTTATAATTACTAATTACAGCTACTAAATGTTGTATTGTACTGAAATTTACTGCATTTGCAAGGCTACATAACCCTTTCTTTAACTTACAGTAAACCAATCGAATTCTGTTTTCATAATCTGGGCATAAAATTTTTTTCAACCTTAAAAACCTTATCTTGATGATACATTTATGTAAAAAAATATGCTGCCAGATAATGGAAACCGAAAAGAAGATTTATTTACATTTTAAAAGTATGATTAAAACAAATATCCACGACTATTTGTAATTTTTTTTAAATGGTGGGGCTATAAAACTGATTTCTATGAAATTTCCGAGAAACATCGCCAGGACGCATTCTGGGTCTATGCAATTTTCAAGAAATATGAACAGGATTCATTCAGGATCTATGCAATTTCCGAGAAACATGCCTAAGATACATTCAGGATCTATGAAATTTCCGAGAAACATGCCTAGGACGCATTCAGGATCTATGGAATTTCCGAGAAACATACCCAAGACACATTCAAAATCTATGAAATTTCCCAGAAACATGCCCAGGACGCATTCAGAATCTATGAAATTTCCCAGAAACATGCCCAGGACGCATTCAGAATCTATGAAATTTCCCAGAAACATGCCCAGGACGCATTCAGAATCTATGAAATTTCCCAGAAACATGCCCAGGACGCATTCAGAATCTATGAAATTTCCCAGAAACATGCCCAGGACGCATTCAGAATCTATGAAATTTCCCAGAAACATGCCCAGGACGCATTCAGAATCTATGAAATTTCCAAGAAACATGTCCAGGCAACTACTTACGTTACATACCAAAGAAATACCAATGTTATTAAAGTATAATATGCGGATTAGGTAAATGGAAAAAATTTTATATAAAAAGGAATAAATATAGGAAATTGAGGTAACTTAAGTAATTATTTCAAGTTATGCGAAAGTAAAAACCAGTGATAATAAATATATTTTTATTTCTAAAAAAAAAGTGTACATACGCACTCACATTTGTGACGGAACTAAATACATTGTATTATATAAATGTTCTTAATATAAAAGAGGAGGACAACATGAGGACAGCAATGAGGACAATGCATGCTGTAAAGGCTGGAGCATGCGAGCGGAAAGGCCCGTCCGTTGAAGTCCTCATCATGGACTTGACGTGGTCCCAGGTTCCATTGTTTGGCAGGGCCTCTATCTTTAAAATGTGGCACATTATGTTGTACAAATCTATGATTTGCACAGGCTTTGTGGTGATTCCGCTTCGGAAATCTGGAACATAAAAATAATTATTGATATTAAAGTTAAACGTTTTCATTGTTTTGGGAGAAAAACACAAATAAGCAGTTTGTTAGAAGAAAGAAATTTAAAAAAAAAATATATTAAGAAACATGTTAATTTTTAGGATGTTATAACAGCAACAAACTAAAAGGAAAGGAATACATTTGGAAATTGAATGAAAGACGGATGGAATTAAATAAAGAAATAGGGTGGAGGGGGAATAGGGAATAGGATGGATGTTCAACCACTTTGATTTGTTTTTGTTTAAGAAATTCGACTTCTGATCTTGCTGTAAGAGAAGATGCATTATCTTCTCTTACAGCAAGATACAAGAGATCTTACAGGAAGATCTTACATGAGTCCCCTTACATTCACTTCTTGAAGAATTTCTGGAAGACACTTAGTGGCGTACCATTAAGCTGTGACTGTCTTCTGTCCGTCCAGCTTTTGATGGCTTTGACCAATCCCTACGTACTTCTGTAGAAAACGGCATGCATTACTTTTTTCATTGCTCGTTGTCTTTTCACCATTGATGGTTAGGGGTCATCTTCGTGTTGGAACGTCAAAAAACGGTATGTAAGTTTCATCACCAGTTATGATTTTAGAAATAAGGCGGTGTCCACCATCGTTAAGTAATTTTATGGTTTCTTTGCAGATTCTGACACGCTCCATTTTTTGTGTTCTGTTAAATTATGGGGGACCCAACGACAAACTAATTTTTTCATATGCAGTTCTTCATGAATCTATGTATAGCTGCGGATCCAATGTTAAGTTTCTTCTGTATCATTTGGTAAGTGCAGCGATTATCATCGACTAATATTTTTCGTATGATTTTCTGGAACTTCCTGTGTGCTCTTGATCCAGCAGAGAACTTCGACCTCTACGAAATTCTGTAAACCATCTAAATACAGTAGCACGAGATGGAACTTCGTCTCCATATTCTAGTTGTAGACGTTGAAGGCATTTTTCTTGATTTAACCCCACTTAAAAATCATAGAACATAGCGTGATAAGGTTCTCGAATCAATTCCATTTTCCTTTCTTCCACAATCTATTCAACGACAACTAAATTGCAATTGTTGCCTCAAATTATCGTCTGCGGCCATAAAAAGTTCAAATTTGCAAATTTAAAGAATATTTTTTTCTCCTTTTGTCGTCTGCCACTGTCTCAAAAATGTCAGAGTTTACCCTCGTATCATGACGACTTCATTTTTTGTTATGTTAAAATCTGCAAAATAACTTAAAAATCAATAATTAAAAATAAAACTCAATGTACATTACCAGGTCCCGTAGCGAGAAAAATGCCTCTCATATCAGTACTGACATTAGGCGAATATCCGTGCTCTCCTACATATTGATAATATGTTATATCACCCACTCGTTTGTCGGGATTAGAAAGCTATTAGTAAAAAAAAGAAGAAATAATTTTAATAATTTTTAATTTTCAAATGAATTTTATTAAAAACATGTTTATTGTAAATTTATACGCTATTAATTACACATCTGACTAGTGTTTCTTGACAACGCGTGCCGCTGATGAATATCAGGACTGAGATTCAATTCACTCACTGCACTATTGTAGATACAGTTTCAAAAAACGAGGAGACAGGAAGGCGTTTGGGATATTCAGCATCTTGCGCATTAGTCATCATCTTCAGCGTTAGTCGGGTTACCTGGTGGGAGTTTCCCGGATTTTCTCCTATACAATAGCGATACGCAAATATGGTGTACTTCTTCCCAGAAGGCACTGCCCTCCTTCTTCAGCGACACAGAGCCAAATCAGACTTCTACCTACCGGGGCTCCATCAAAACAGAAGGTGCCTCCCTCTTCCCTCCTTCTATGAGGGATACGATAACAACATTAATTACACCTGTTAACAATTATCCGGATAAAAATTTGTCGATTCTCTTCAAGTAATACGAAAGATGCATTTCTACCATATACTAAAATCTTATATCATAGAGCGTCAGCCATTCGAAATCCTAAGTAGGAAGGCTTTCCAATTGGCTGGTGATCTACTACGTGGTAAGTAGTAGAATTTGAATAGAAACAATTGTGTTGTATAATTTCGGATATCGGATGTCAAATGATCTGATGAGGGTTGAAATCCAGTTCTCCTAGAAAAGTAACTTATTCACGGAACAAAAATCTCCTTCAATCAACCAATAACGAGAGTAGAGATTTAGTTTTATCAGACTGGCGATGAACCAATGGTTGGACTAGAATAGATTGGCTGCGTGGCAAAATTAGGCAGTCCTAAACAAATGCGATATTAGAGTTATAACAGTTGTGCTATTTTTATTATTTGAAATTATTAAATAATTGTTTGAAATTCACCAGAATTAATTAAATTTGTAAAAACCTATTTGCAAAACATTTAACAAAATTTTCGCTTTATTATATTATTATAATCTTTCAAAATCAAATAATTTTTAGAAGAAATTTTTTTTAATATATTTAATAAAAAAAAAACTTTTTCCATACATTTTGCAATTGTTTGTGTTTCTGTGGTAATAAAAAATATTTAACATTTAAAAATAAAAACATGCAAATTTTCATTGATGTTGAAAAGATGTGTTTATAAAGATAAACTGTCTTTCTTTCTCCGAATAATTTGTTGAAATTTCTTAATAAAAATATTTTTCTTGAATTTAGATGAACTTTTTGCTGAAAAACTATACTTAATCCGAAAAAGGTATACATGTTTTGCATAGTTCAGTACTATCGATATATATATATATTATAGACTACTATTCAAGATTAGAAATTCAGAAAATATATTTGTTACAATATTTTAATAGAAAAAAATGTTACTTATAATATATTAAACGTACAATATTTCAGCTACATTATTTTAGGTGCTCCATTATCATACTGCGACATTATACACATATCATCAGACTTCTATAAAGTAATATTATATTTCGTTCTAAACACAGCTATATACCACTGTCTTCCCCGTCTTAAATAAGGTGTGTAAAAAGGAAATTTTTCGACAAAATAAGTAGCATTATTAAAAAAAAATATATAATTTCCTAGAACATTAAACAGTTTTCACGTATTGATTTCAATTTTTTTTTGTAAAACAAAACGAATTTCATGCAGTATAACTTGTAAAAGGAGAACAGTTTACATCAAAATTACGAAAAGTTAATATTGTAGAAAACTTCTAATTCGGCAACGCATGAACTGTAACGCTTTAACATGGAATCACGAGAAGGCATAATGAACCAATTAAATGCCTCTCACTGACAAAAGGCTTTCTAATAACCTATCGTGTGGCTCCTGCTGTCAATACCGCGAGAATATAGAGCTCGTGTTACAGAAAGACTATACATAGTATATACAGAGATAGTTTGAACGAGTAAAATAAAGGTTTAACGTAATCCCGGTAACGTCCCCTGATCCCCTATAGCGTTTTAACAGAGAATCATGAGAAGACAAAATGAACCAATTGAGTGCCTCTCATTGACAAAAGATATTCTTAACAACCAATCGTGTGCCTCCCGCTGTCAATACTGTGAGAATGTTACAGAAAGACTATAAGAATAGTATATAGTGTATAGAGAGACTATATAGTATATAAAGCTCTTTCAAGTAAAAAAAAAAAAAATAATAATAACAATCCCTCTATCGTTTTAACCTGTAACGTACCCCTGATCCCCTGTAATGTTTCAACAGGAGATCATGAGAGTACAGAATGAACCAATTGACAAAAGGCATTCCTAACAACTAATCGAATTCTAATTCTCGTGTCAATACTACGAGAGTGTTACAGAAAGACTATAAATAGTGTATGTAGAGTGCAAAAAAAATAATTGTTAATTCATTGTTTACTGTTAATTTCTCTCATTAAGAATGAAAATAAAGATTATTTAAAATAAAAATTTATAAGACTCACTGCTTTAACAAAATAGGCTTGATCACATTCCAAAACAATCGGCCCCAATCTTGAAGCATTCTTTGTATGGAAAGATTCCGGAATATCTCTTCTTCTGTAAACGTGAAGACCGCTGATGTTGTCAGTTTTTAGATCTCTGTACAACTGGAAAACAATGAATTACTCAATGATTCACCTGGAAAGTAGTATAATTAATATTTTCATTATTTAAAAAAAAAATTGTGTTCATCCACAATGCTGTACCTTCTCTCCTTTTCCTTCTTCTGGTACCAATGAGATGATGGGCCCAGCGTTCACTTGATACTTGATACTTGGAGAATACTTTTCTAAGCTTATGAAGGTAGAATTACTCACATCTGCCATGCCATGGTCGGATAATATCATGATATTTACCTATTGAAAATGATTATAGTGTTAGAATTTAGGTTCAAAAATTTGGTTGCTTCTTTTTATTATGTCACTAACAAAATCTTTCATGTAAATTGAACTTCGTTAAGAGGCATCTTAATGTCTTTAATTTTATTTTTATTAAAATCTTCTGAAAGATTATGTACATATAAAGTAAAAGATTTGTTTCTCTGTTTGAATTTTTAAAACTTCAAAATTATAACATTTTCATTCTTTTTTTTGAATTTATTATTTTATTATATGGTGCGCAGTCAAAAATTATGAAAAAATTCTAATTTATTATTGCTTTATTAATAATTAAACCTAAAACTTATTTTATGGTTAAGGCCACCTGGTGGCGTACGTCATTTTTTTTAATTATCTTTTTGGCAAATGTTCTGTATACGAATTAGAAATGGAATCATAACTCTTTATGTTTTCTAATTCACATTTTTTTCTAATTTTCTAATTCTCATTCATTCTCTTATATGCGTATAAATTTTTCCAGACTAATACTTCGCAATTTATCATTTGCATCTAATGTTTTACTTATTAATCGTTATTATAGTTTTACACTTGCGATTAAGATTGATTTTAAATGCATTAGTTCCTGTTAGTCTGTTGAATTCGTTATTATCCTCTGGCAAATTCATTAATATAACATTCTGTTTACTAATTTATTTCTTTGATTTAAAAAGAATTTTTATGTTCTCATAATTACTTTACAAAAAAAAATCATGTTTATATAAACTAAAAATGTTTTATTTTCTCTATCTGGGTAATGCCGTGCCATATCTACTAGTTTACTGTTAAACCTTATATTAGGGATGGGAAAATTACAGACCAAGGCCCAGCTCCGGCCCGCGACAAATTAAAAAAATATATATTACATATAGTTTAGAATATCATGGCAAAAATTTACATTAGAGTTGCCATCCAATGGCATATATTTTTAGCGACCATCATTTGCCATTACATGAGATGTTGAAGATTCAGTTTACCCCAGGGGTACCTCAAAAGGTTTTGCACAGATATTTTGCCATCACAATTTGAAACTGGCACCCCTTGCCCCCTCCCCCAAGTTTGGAATCCGAGCCCAATGGAAACATTGGCGATTATCTGTTCTATGGGATTTATCATTCTCACCCTATCAGTGTCTCTAACACTAAATATGCGTAAAGATATACTTTTCACATTTGTAAAAAAATATAAAGAATATGTATGCTTTAAATCAGGGGTAGCCACCCCGCTGCCCACCTTGAACATTTTTCAGACCCGTGAGATTTAACACACTTTCACTTTCACTTTTACTTTAAATTTATTTTATAATGGCCGCCAAAGTAGTTAAAACCAATGTATTAAGAAATGCATTATGTGGGCATCCATATATTCAAAAATTAACTGTCAAAATTATGAGAAAAAAATTACCTTTGATTTTAAAATAATATTCTTCGAATATAGGACAGATATTGTTTGTTTTATTTATGAGTTTACGGCCATACCATGCTGAATATACCGATTCTCGTTAGATCACCGATGTCAAGCATCATTGGGCGCGGTCAGTACTTGGGTGGGTGACCACCTGAGAACACCGCGTGCCGTTGGCATTCACAAATTTGGGACCTGAATGGCCGAGTATCTAGCGCTCTGACGCTCGGTGCCACAGGTTTCGGGTTCGAATCCCGGCGGTGCCATGGATGTTTGTAGTGGTTCGGAATCCACTTTTAGCCGTAGGTCCTGGTCTCCTATGACTGTAAGAGCGTCACGGAGCCAAAGTCAGACTTCTAACTACGGGTGCTCCATCACAACAGAAGCTGCTTCCTTCCCCTTCAATCATGAGTACGTATGGGCTCGTGGGCTTGGCCAGCCAAGTGGGATAAGAAACAACAAACAACATGAGTTTACAGTGTTGAATTGATAGTACAATGAAATTATATTCTACGAAATAATTAAATATATTCTAAAATGAAATTGATCAAACACAAAACACGGTCGAATATAACGGACACTAACTTGCAACACCCATTACGATGTGCAAATACCCAAATTGAGATCGATTTGCAAAAGCTAAGTGAAAAATATCGCACTAGTAAAATAAATATTTTTTAATGATTTCATTTTTTATTTCGTTTATATTTATATATTTTTTATATTTCATTTTTAGTGTTATATACTGTTTTACAATATGCGTTCAGTATCATTATTATTATATTATCTATGCTTACATGTAAATAAACACAAAAATAATAACTCAATTATGTTTCAATTTTTCATTCCAAAAATATCTACAGTGGGTCTGATTCTAATATGGGGATAAAGTCTTATATGTGGGGATCATTTGGGTTGGCCATCCCTGCTGTAAATAATTAAGTGTATGAAACTCGATGCTTGATATGCGATTATCAGTGAATAACTTCCAAATACATATAAGTAGAAAATGTTTCATATTTCAGTATTTCATAAATTAATAAAAATATTAGTTGTATCATCAAACCTCATTCGATAATTTAGCTTTTTCTAGAGCTTTCACCATATAATCTAAAACTTCATCAATTAAATAAATGGACTGCTTCAGTTCTGTAGAGTTCACACCTTTGTAATGACCTAAAAAGATATTTTATTTAATAAAAATAATTGTTCTAGATAGATAAACAATTGTCATTCTATTTACAATCACAGCTGTGATTATAAATTGAATGACATTTTAATCATTTTTATATATCCATAAGAAATATTCCGATATTATTAATTGTTTTAGTAATTGAACATTTAAGGCATGAAAAAAAATTATAAATTCATTTTATGCTTTTAATCTATTTATTTATCTTTATTAACATTTACTTTATCCGGAGTATTCGTTAACTTTATATTTCACTGACTGGTAAAATTACTTCGATAAGGGAATTATCCAATTCGCATTATTCGAATGATAAGAAGCAATTGATGTCTTCGATTACTTCTTATCATTCATAGGGATTAATACTTTCGTAGGTCTTATCTGTAAGTATAACATATCTGTAGTTGTATTTGACAAGGAAAGTCAGGAAATCCAGCTAAGGCAAATTTATTTCAACTTCTCATCTATCTACCATTTTGAATAGCCTTGATTTAAAAAGTTGAAAATCTGGAATCTCTGTTTTGTACTCAGCTAAAAAAATTCATGAATCGATAAATTGTATTGGAGTTATGATGAACAGTAGATAGATATTAATCCGATCTTGATACTCCAAGATCCATCAGCCATGGCTTCGCTAACCCAATCCTCGTCTCCAGAGAATGTAATTGTTTTCTTTGTGTTGTATGCAGTGCTTTGTCTCATATATTAAAATTAGTCTGAGAACTACATATTTGAGTCGTGTTGCACTATAAATTGAAACCTCATGTTAGGTGGTTAACGAAGTCATGCGTGTTGCGTCTTAACATACCAAGATCAGACTAACGTTTTTTCTACTTCTATAGATAGCCTTAAAGTGACGTGAAATTAGGAAAGTGTTACAATTTTTTTATAAGCATGTTGAGACATTTGCATTTAGGTTATTGTAAAACAATAATGGTTTTAAAAAAAATTACTGTACCTGCCCAATCAACAGCAGCATAATACATCATCGCCAAATCTAATCGGTCATACGAAAGAAATTTGGACGGTTTGAACATTTCTACGATATCATCCACTCTTTGCATCATATCCAGCTTTCCTTCCTCCGTGGGTGGGTCGTATCGGTGCCTCTCGCAGATTTGGGGATGGTATCCGTGAATCTTCACCTCGCATCCGGCCCACCAGTACAGGGCACTCTTTAGGCCGCTCTTCTGAGCAGTGATCCAGATGGGTTCGGCTTCTTGCCACCAAATGGGCTCAGAACTGTTCATTGCCGGTATCATCTCGAAGAAGGTATTGGTTTTTTTGTCCCACAACATGTTGTCCACAAAGCCATGGTTCTCAGGATACAAACCTGTGGCAAAACTATTTATGTTAGGATACGACAAACTTGGATAAACTGGTTCTAAGTATTCAGCCTTGACGCCATTTTTTAGTATACTCGGAAAACCTTTCAATTTCAACTGAGGATTATTCAAGTAATCCCACCTAAATCCATCTATTAACACAACGATGAGTTTGTGATGTTTTGCCGGCAAAGAGTTCGTAAGACTAAGCGAATACAACAGCAGAAACAGAACTGTGCTAGTTGGCCTGGCCATCATGGGGTATTCAGAAAAATGCTTCGGATCTTTGCTGTTTTCTACAATGTGATAAAAATGATCCGGGAAAATATTTTAACAGCGACAGGTGAGCTATGTGCTTATAAGTTTCTGATGTCCAATACAAAGATATGTTTTCATCGTAAATTTTTCAATAAAAAGCGTCAGAACTGTTTGCTTGAATGCATTGGACGGAAACTTGGCCCACAATGGGGCTGTTGCGGCGATGATGATGATCTCATAATATTAGCTCTCTGGCACTCGGTGCGCACAGATTTTAGGTTAGAATCACGACTGTGCCATGGATTTTTGTAGTTGTTGGAATCCATTTGAAACAGTAGATTCAGCCGCATTTGACTGTAGAGCTTTAGGCGCCGGACTGATAATCCCTATCCCATTAAAAGAAAATCTCTCCTGTCTCGAAATCTGCCAGTAGCCAAAAGACCTTGTCCACCATGTGGCTATTGCGCCAGTGATGATGACTTCCAATAATCAATTAAAAACTATTATTAACATAATACATCATCCAAAGTATAATCATTTAGAAAAGAAAATCTCATTAAGAAAAATAAAAGGAACGTGGCAATAATACCAATGAAGTAAAGAGGATCTCATAATATTATTAAACTTGAATATTTATGTTATTAATCAGGAATTTATATATTATTATAAAGCACAAGAAGTAAATAAAAATCGTGAACGATTGTTAAATAAAAATACCTTGATTTAAAAAAAGGTTTTTAAATATATAAACAAATTAATATCACGAGAAATAATAAGTATAATAAATGTTAGAGAAAATTTTAAATAAGAAATCTATTTTAACATTATTTTTTAATAAATATGAGTTAAAAAAATTTAATTACAAAAAAATTTAAATACGTTGGGAAAAAAAGTCTTATTAGTCAGAAATCTTTTTTTACATGTCATTACTAGACTTTCAGACTGATTAATATGCATGAAACTGATTAAATTTTCTGTAACATTGGAATCACTGGTTGTTACTATGTGTGTGAATAACTAGTGTGAATAACTACAGGTTTTTAGGTTTCAAGTTCCCATAGGTACCACGGATGTTTTTATTGGTTCGTAATCCACTTTAGGCAGTAGGTCCCGGTCTAATATGACTGTAGACCGTTGGGAGTAGGGTTGACCACCTTACCCCGTAAAAATTCAGCGTCACAGAGCTAAGTCAGACTTCTACTTTACGGACGCTCCATCACAACAGAAGATGTCCCTGCTTCTTTCCTTCCATGAGACTACATGGGTTCTTGAACTTGGTTTAGATGTTACTGTCTACCAAATGTGATAAGAAAAAAAAAAAAAATTTCTTATTTCAAAAATTAAAAATTTTTGATTTTTTTAATTTTCTTCACAATTAGATTATTTTTTAAAAATATATACATGTAGCTTGTATAATAAATATCACAATCATCATCACTGGCGCAAACAGCCCCATGGTGGGCCAAGGTCGTCTGCCTACTGGCAGATTTCGAGACAAGAGATGTTTTTTTTTTACGGGGTAGGGTTGTCTGCTCTATTCTATACAGTCATATTAAACCGGGACCTACGGTTTAAAGTGGATTCCCAAACTCCTACAAACATCTATGGTTCCGAGACTCGAACCCGAAACCTGTGGCAAGGAGCTCCACTCAACTCGGCCATCAGGCGCTATATAATAGATATAATGAAATTAAATTTTCTAAAGTGCGTTGAAAAAGTATTTGAAAATTTTTGTATAAAGTATGTTTTACAGAAAATCATCTTAAAAAATGGCAATAATGAGGATCTAAAAATAATCGAAATCAAATATGATATAATTTTTACACATTCCTAAAAATTAGACGCTACTCATCTGCAAAAATATCTTCAGTCAATTCATTTTCTACCAATAATTTAAGTAATAAAAACGTGAATCATCTCAATTTATTAAAAATTATGAATAAAAGCACACAAAAATAATTACCTGTGGCAAAACTATTTATATTAGGATACGACAAACTTGGATAAACTGGTTCTAAGTATTCAGCCTTGACCCCCATTTTTAGTATACTCGGAAAACCTTTCAATTTCAGCTGAGGATTATTCAAGTAATCCCACCTAAATCCATCTATTAACATAACGATGAGTTTGTGGTGTTTTGCCGGCAAAGAGTTCGTAAGACTAAGCGAATACAACAGCAGAAACAGAACTGTGCTAGTTGGCCTGGCCATCATGGGGTATTCCAGAAAAATAAATGCTTCGGATCTTTGCTGTTTTCTACAATGTGATAAAAATGATTCGGGAAAATATTTTAATAGCGACAGGTGAGCAATGTGTTTAGAAGTTACTGATGTCCAATACAAAGATGGGTTTTTCATCGTAAAATTTTTCAATAAAAGCGTCATAACTGTTTGCTTGAATGCATTTCATTGTCAAAAGATATCTTGGACTCCTTTCAGTTTTATTTATGAAACATAGTTCTTACTTTGATTTATAAATTTTACATTCTTTTCTTATCATGTTCCTATACAGAGCATCGCAGCAACAAGTTTACAAAATTAAAAAAATTTTCACTTTTAAAAATTAAAAATTTTTGATTTTCTTAGCATTTTTAGAATTAGTTTATTTAAAAAAAAAAATCTATAGCTTTTTTATAACAAATATAGTGCAACTACATTTTCTAAAGTAATTTTTTTTTTTCTTCCTTTGAAAGTATTAGAAAATATTTAGCATAAATGTGCTTTCCCGATCTCATCTTAAAATGAAAAATATGACGTTTGTCACGATCTAAAAATTATTGCAATCAAATGCAAAAATAATTTCTTAACAAAATCTCATAACAATGCTGGATGCGAAATCTCATAACAATGCTGGATTGGAAATGCTTTCCAGACTCAATAGTTCCAAAAGTTCTTGTACCAATTCTTCATTTTACACGCTGACGCAGTAGGAACAGAATGACTGGTCTTATGAATGCAGAACTGATGGATATATCCCTGAATAAATTGGGCGAGCTGTACAAGGCTTGTACACACAACAATATCTGACAAATTATACTCTTAGCCAATTTAGACTTCTTCAATAGCAGGAAGTCGTCATACATCGTAAACAAACAGCACGAATTCAATGCACTGTACCAGAACCAGATCGTACTGGTTCTAGTACAGTGCAAACCAAATTTAGTATTCAAGCTAAATGCCGGGATGTCCCTCTACAATATTTGGTTTATTCTGCATGTTCTGCATATTCTGCATTTGTTCCTGTTACTACAGTTCATGCGCATTGATTAATAAACTGCATGTTAACTTACGTGATGTCCTTTTCATTACTGGTGTTTATTGTATACACTATCACGTCAAAAATCATTTTCGACTCTGTATTACTTATGATTCTGTATCACTCACCTAGGGTCGTCTAGGTGAACACAACTCTTTCTCCATCGTTTTTTGACAAACAATTACTTTTTCAAAAAAATTTCGAAAGTTAATTATCAAATTTAAGTTTCGAAATAAGTTTCAGTTCAAATTTAAGTTTCAATCCAAGAAAAACTCTTGATTTGTTTAATAAATATGGCATTTTTCTATAATTTTTTAAATCTTCAAAATAAGTAGTAAAGCATAAATATTTTAAATTAACCTAATTTATCTGAATTTTATACAAATCGGCAACTTGATTTGGTGAACCAATTAGCAAGAATTTTTAATTTAACTGCCAGCATATGATAAAACGAAAAACTCAGCATACAAATCAAGGCAAGAAATATCAGAAAAATATTTTAATACCATAAATATATAGAATGTAAAGACAAATTAATTGATTTTATTGTATAAAAATTATAAAAAACACAAAACAACAATTAAAAAAATGGACAACACTCTAGAAATTAAATTAATTCACCAATTAAAATAATTAGTTTAGTTTAAAATAATTAGTTTAATAGAGCATACAAAATATAACAAGCCTCATTTAGCCTAGAAAATCCCACCAAAAAAATAAAGCAGCAACAATCACAAATAACCAGAAAATGAATTAAGTGATTTGTTCGCTTTATGACCCCCAAAGAGGACGGCGGATTCAAGTTTTCAGAACTATTGACTTAATATCGTGTTATTTCATTTTTAGTGACTTGCTATCATCCTTTAAATTTATAGTTTGACAAACAGACATTAAATTTGGAGAAATTCTTACTCACTATTTATTTTCAGATTTAAAAAAATAATAAAATTACTTTTTTTTTAATAAAAATAATAAAAATTATCGTTAAACTTGTTTTTCTTTCCCCTGATATCCCTTATAGAATGATTTGTTTCTTTATGTTTTTCTTTTAACGCTGCTGGTACTCTATTTTTGGTTGATTTTTAGAAAGTTATTGTGGCTATAATATAATATAACAATAATAAAAACATTTATTGCTTTCATATATTTTTTTTTTAAATTATCTGTCCTTTTTAATTGGGAGTCTTATATATAATGATATTTTTTAGTTTGATATATTTTTATTTTTCGATTTCGAAACCTAGTGCTGGAGGCCTCTCTTTAGGGTTGTAGTTAAAAGAAGAAAAATAGAATCTTAATTGGAATGAGAACTTGAAAACAGAGACTTTCCACTGTTGATAACTTTATTAAGATGGACACAATAAACTTCGAATTTACAGCATCATATATAGAGCTTATAGAAGCTGCCCGCCTCCCCCTTCCCCTTCTTTCATGAGAACACGCACATGCATGGCCTAGATGTTGCTGTCAAGTGGGATAAGAAACAACATAAATACAGCTTTTATTTTGTTGATAGTTTTAAAATTTATTCAAAACGCTTTAAATTGGGATATTTATTTTTGATGCTTTTTAAACGGTGAGACTCAAAATAAAGAGACAATAATTTTATTTTGACAATTCGCTTGTTAATATTATTGAAAACACGCATAAGAATAAAACTACAATAATTATATAAAACAAATTAGTACAAAAAAAAAATACTAAGCCTAATTAATAAATTATTGCTTAATTCGAGACCTGTTATTAAAAAAAGAGGAACATTTTTTTTTGTTCTAAGGTTCATTCTTGGGGCCTGATGGCCGAGTGACTAGCGCTCTAGCTTTTGGCATCACAGACTTCAGATTCGAGTCCCGGCGGTACCATGAATGTTTATAGTGGTTCGAAATCCACTTTAAACCGTATATCCCGGTCTAACTTGACCACAGAGTGTTGGGAGTAGGACTGACAGCCCCTCCCTGTAAAAAGAAAGCATCATCTGCTTTGAAATCTGTCAGTATGCAGACGGTCTTGGCCCACCATGGGGCTGTTGCGCCAATGATGATGATCATGAGTGTTTATTCTATTACCTCTTATTATTTCACAAATTTTAATAACCCCTTTATAAAAGCCAACATCAATCAGATTGTAAAATTATTTCTTACAGTGATACATTGGTTGGAATGGAGTCTTCTGACAACTTTCCAGAACAGCTTTGCATTCGCGATATTTCTTATACTGTAAGAAACTAAGAAATCTCCAATCAGATATCTTACTCCCAATACAAAGCAATCTCCCATAATTTATCGAGTCCAATAGGTTTTAAAAATAGTAGCTGTATAGCCTGTTCCTAACAGAAATTCAGGCTTAATCAACTTACATACTGCTAAAGAGGGTAAAAATACGAGGAGAGAGTAAGAATTGAAATAAACTCTGATCTTTAGAATCTTGAGTGAAAATTTGCGACAGTAATTTAGTGCAAATAAAAGTTAAACTTAATTGGAAATATACTCTTTTTAATAAATAGAAATAAATATACTGTTGCTTAAGAAAAAAAAAATGTTTTCTTCATCTTGTTATGATATACTTTGATACGTAATATTTTAGTAGTAATAAAAATTTTGAACGACAATGACAAATCGAACAAATGCTTTCCACAAATTTCATAACTTAAGAGAATGAAGACAGAATTTGGAATCAGATGTCCTTCGCGTATACTGGTGATGATTTAGTGGGAGAAATTTTAACTCAATTTAAGAAATAAACAATCCAAAAGTTTTACACTTTTTATTGTAATTCATCATATTTCTTATGCTATCTTGATTCAATATAGAAAATTTAAGAAGAGCTAATGAAGTCTGTGGTATTAATATTATTCCAGAATAATATAATAAAATGGGAATAAATATAATTCTAGGGTGCATGAATTGATAATTAAAAAAAAAACTTTTTGTTTTCGAATAGCTCTTTAATCTAATCTAATCTCTTAATCTAATCTTTAACTAGAAAGCTTTTATCACTAGATTATGCATCATTTATCACTTACCATGATTCCTCCCACCACTTACAAGAGCGCCACCCCTTGGCTTTAGGAGAAATGGCCAGTTGGCCTAGAGACTCTCATCCCGAGAGGAAGCATATTTCGCGCACCCTGCGCTTTTTGTGAGTTTCTGGGTTTTCGGCTTAGAAGTGAGTCCTTCCACGAATCTAAAATTAACTGTGTTAAATATTGTTTGTCTCTAATTGTTTGTGTGATATGTATGTACATGTCAATAAAAGCTGTGTTCTCCAACTTGTATACCTAACCATACCACAAGCTGGTTGCTCAATCTGCACACTACAGTGGCAAATTTTGCATTATCAGGGGCGCATCACAATTTGTATAAGAAATAATCCCAAGAAGTGACATTCGAAATGTTCTCACCTCACCCTCTAAAGTCATTTATCTTGGGCATGTAATCTTTTGGCTTTATTTTCATCTGCTATTATTAATGTGTTCTGTAAATTATTAAATAATTATCTAATCCAATATTATTTTCTCATCTTTCACGTTTCTTTCTTTCATCGCTAATGTGCCTTATTTTTGTTTGAATTTCGTAAAGCAAAAATAGCAATTAGTTTTAGTTAGCAATTGCAGTTCACCAAAAATTATTTACTATCTACCAAGTTAATCATGATTATCTTGTTGACCATTGATTTCTTGCATCATGAATAGAAGAAAAAAATATCATACTAGATTCTGTTCTGTTAAATACAAATCCTATATACTATGCGTCATATATGTGAAAAAAATTTATTACCAATAAAAGATGAGATTTTTATTACATGCAATAGCAATAAAAAGAAAAAAACATTTGTAGAGGATTTCCAATTTTTAAAAATAAATAAGTTTCATAGAAATTGATTAAAGATGAAAGTACAAACATTGTTTCTGAAATTTATCTAAAATAAATGAAACCATATTAATAACCATTCAATAAAATTAACAACAATAATAATAAAATAGTAATAAAGTAAATGGGGTCTGATGATTGAGTGCTGGCCCTCGGTGCCACAGTTTCGAATTTAGTCCTGGCGGTGCCTTGATGTTTGTAGTGATTCGAATCCACTTTAAACCGTAGGTCCAGGTCTAATATAACTGTAGAGCGTTGGCGTAGGGCTGACAACCCTATCCCGTAAAAAGAAAAACTTCTCCTATCTAGAAATCTGCCATTAGGGCAGAAACTCTTGGCCCATCAAGGGGCTTTGTCCAATACAGAAGAAGAAGAAATTAAATAATCATATAAAATAAATTAAATATAATTTATTAATAAATTGTATGAAATTTATCCAAAACAAAACAACCAAAAAATAATTCATTCAATCATTTGAACAAAAGATATAATTTATTAATATTATGCAATCCAAGTAGATGCATTCCAAAAAAAAAATTCTATTAAAGGCCTAATTATAAATTATTCATTTATAAAACAAGAATTAGATCATTAATAGAATAAATGAAAATTCATCGAATATTTTAAACATGTTGTTAGCCATCATATATAATAGCTTATTCATCAGCTATTATTCAGAGTTTTCTATGAATGATATAAAAATATTCTAACACAATAGATTTAATTCATTTTTCTTTTTTGATTTTTAATTATGTTATTAGTTTTTATTGATACAATTCATCTTATCATTAACATCTTAATGGACTGCAAAACCATTTATACAATTTCATAACAATTTATATTCCTTCTGACAAAAAAAGTCAACGCCAAATTCATATTTTTTTTTTTATTTTTTTTTTTTAAAGTTTCGGTTATAATATATATGACGATTGTAGCAGATCTAATGAAAATGAAAATAATGGTTTGTTTCAATGATTCAAAAGAAATGCTAATGGAGCTATTTTTTTTCTAGTTTTCATTCATACATTTACTTATGTACGAGAATAACATTTGATTAATTGAAAAAGAAAATATTAATGAGTTTAGAAATATTGTTAATATTTCATACCAACCGTTCGTAAAAAAAATAAAAACGAATATATATTGATAAATTTTTTGTTGATATTGCATATTAGTACAATACTTAAATTTATGCTGATACATTTTATTCAAAACATAATTTCAGAAGTCAGTTGCTTTTTTCAAAAAAAAAAAAAAATGTAAAAAATTATAAGAAATTCAAATTTTAATATTTACAATTATAGTTTTAATATAGAAAAACTTTTTTCATTTGAAATATTTAATTTCAAAACTCCCTTATACGAGATAAAATGTTGAAACTGTTTACAGTTTAAGTAAAAAAAATCACAATAATTTTTTAAAAATAATGCTGTATTAATTTTACACTAAAGTCGATATATAACCCATGAATGTAAATAGAAATTAAATTTTTAAGTCAAACAAAAACACATAGTTTGTAATTACAAGTAGGAATTGTTCATTTATTGTTTTGCAAATGGTAACTCTTAATGCATCAAATGTTCAATCGAACGTCATTTTGCATTGATAGAGTTTTCAAGGTTTTTTCCACGCAATACGAAATGTTGTAGCATTCTGAATTCCTTCAGGAAAGTGGAATGTAGCATTCTTTAACAATCATTTTTAACAACCTTTAGGCCAAATTCGGGATCACAGTTTAAGTGTATTGAAAGATATTTATATTCATCGCAATTAGTGTTTTGTATCAAATGAGAAAGCAACCAATTAGCCATCAAGTCTGACGAAGCAGATAATCATTGTCGTTCTGGCCATAATGTTCTTTTTGAAATTAGCATTGGCTTTTGTTCGACTACTTATGAATGTATTAAACATTTTAATAAATAAAATACTTATTAAAAATACAATGAGATATTGCATCGTGTTTGGTGATATAATGGGCTGTAAATGTTCAAAGAGTCAACATTCCAATGAGATGACATCAATCCCAGCAGTTTATATAACCCCTTGATGACAGCTTTCCGTCCCTCTTGACATTTTACTAGTAGAGTGCTGGTAGAAAAAGACAGCGTGTAGATGAGTCGATAAGAAGTGTAGAGGATACTAGATTCATGCTTTTGCTAGTAGAGTTTTAGTAATGAGCTGAATTGCAGCCGCAATAATCTTTTCAATGATTTTGGAAGAACTCCAAGTAAAAGCGTTTAAAGCTACTGTCCTTTTTTTCATTTTATGTCTATCACTTCAACTCATTGTCCATTACAACAAAGTTTCTCCAAATTTTCAGACTACGAATGGCCATTTTAGATTTATGTAGACTCGAGAACTTTAAAATTCTGCATCAACGTAAGTTGGAACTGCACTTGACGAAATCTAACAACAACTACAGTCTTGAAAATTGGTGGGGTTTTTTTTTTTAGCAAATTAAAAATAAATGGGCATGTGGTGCAATATGAATCGAGGTATACAGTATGCCATCCTGCAATGTAAGTATGTTCTCCTTGTTAAAAGTTACAAAAAATTCTTAGGTGTGTCGATTTTTAAATTATATGGCATAATGTAGCACTTTTGTGGTTATTAGCTAAAGTTTGATTTCAATTCCACCATTTTTCTTTGTTCTGTTATAGTAAACTTAGCTGCTTCTTTGATAATATGCACGAAAAGGAAGCTTTGAAATGATTTTCATCGACGAAACTCTTTCTTAACAACAGCTACAAGTTGAAAAATGGCGTCTTTTTTATATGCACGTCAGAAGAATTAAAATTAAGGCTGCGGGTTGATCCTGTGGTACAACATGAAACGACATAAATGTCAGCCTGTAATAAGTTGTTCTTTGTTAAAAAGTTACAAGTAAATTTCATTGGTTTGTCAACTTTAGATCATATGGTATAATGTAGCACTCTTTCGTTATTAGCTAAAGTTTGATTTCATTCCCCCATTTTTCTTTGTTCTATTACAACGAAAACATATTGGCTATTTTTGTAATATGCACGAAGGAGAAAATTTTGAAATAATTTTCAACGACGAATCTTCTTTTCTTCTAACAACAGCTACAGATTGGAAAAATGGCGTCTTTTTTACAGGCACATCAGCAGAATTAAAACTAATCCATCGAACTAATAAAGTTGCACGTTCTCTTCAAATAAGATTCTTCCTATGAACGACCAAGTGAAGGAAGTATATGATACAAATGGCTATGTCGAGCGAAATATCAATTTTTGCCACTGGAATACACAAGCTTGTGAATACACAGAATCAAATACATCGAAAAGTAAAGAATATAGAAAAAATTATGTAATAGCTCATACCTTTTTATAATATATTTATTGAATTTCTTGAAAGTAAAATACCTTATAAACTTTTGTCTAAATTTTTAATAAAACTGAATAAATTTAAAAAATAATAAATAAAAGTAAAAAAACAATAAAAGTTTTAAAAAAGTAATAACAATAACAAAAAATCTGCACTATTTTTTTTTTAAGCCAACATAATTTTGAAACAATATATTTTGCTATGTTGCCTTTTCATGGGAAGGTTTTAAATTTATTTTTGTAAATACCTTCTTCAAAACAGACGGTATTTTTTCTATCAATTCAAAACTGCTATTAGAGATAAACCTAACCACAATCCGAGTTCGCAACCCAAAAACTCAAAAGCTCGTATTTTTCAAACATTGCTTTGCGCATATGTGGTCCTTTCTAAAGTGGAGTAAAATACGTTTAATCTCAATATGTCCTTATCAGGAGCGCTGTATTTCTCTTTTTTCTCACCAGTGCTTTTGAAGGCCAAATTGCCATTGAAAGTTTTTCATTGTAATTAACAGATCTACAAGGCTGAGGGCAATCACAAATCGGTTCAGAGTTGGCCAAGTTGTCTATGACATCATTCAAACAGCACATTTCAGCATCATTCGACATATTGCAAGGCGTCAAATCGCTCAATACTGCCAGAGTTTGATCAGTACAGTTGCATTTTTCATAATTTTGTACTTGTATGCAAGCTCTAACACATTCATTTTTGTTGCTGATTGAAAATCCTTCACGTTCTTTGTAATCAACGCATTTATCTCTGAAAGGAGCTGGCAATCTGTAAGTCGTTGTCTTCTTAAGGAAGCGAATGTCTCATAACCAGGACTAACAGTGAATCCTTCGTCTTCTGACTGGGAATAGAATCAGATCGTGAATTATTACTCTTGCACCAACTATATGTGACGTATATAAAAAATTTTCCAAATATAGCTCTAAAATCAAGCCACTTCCAGGGCCTGTTTCGGATACAGATAAAGCTGTAGCATTTTTGGATACGTTTGTTGAAGGTCACACAGTTGCCATATCTAAAATTCTGAAACAAGGTGAAATAATGATCGAGACAAGGATGATCACGAAATATACATTTTTTGTATCAATTCCAAATGCCTATGACCCGCAGCATAGCGACCTTTGGCACTCAGTCTGTAATAATCTATTAGGGATTTTTGCGCAGTGGCGATATTAATAATTTGCTTGTCGTTGCATTGAATATACTCCGACGTTCTGAAATTAATAATGGCGCTCCATATATATTATTTTCTAACTTTTTCAACAAGCTCTTTTTCCTGTTTATGTTGCAGATGCTCACAGCAGGAAATTCCAAGCTTTTCTCTTGTTCTATATTTAAGGTGATAACCATTGGATAAAGCAAATATAAAGTATAGAATTTGTAACTTTTATAAGAACTTCCTATGACACCGACAAACAGTATGATTGTCCAAAGGGTTTTGCTTGTTATTGTTGAAGAATAACTGATTTTGGACACGGCATAGATTGAAGAAGCCATATTTTTTTTTCACTAACATTAGGTTGATTACTTTATTGCCTTTTTTAACCGTATTCTATGTTTGTGACAAATGTTTGTCTAATATTTATTTAAATTTCATTTATATCAAACTGAATATTCCTCTTGGACTATCCTTTAGTTGGGAAATGCATTGTGGAGGAAATATTTTGTGGGATGATAAAATACATGATTAAATGACCCTCTTAGATTTATTGATTAATTGTAGTATTAAAATGATTCACTAACAGTATGAGGTCGTATTCGAATATGTTTGAATCGTAGAAGCCATGATAGTTAATTTTACTGTTCTTGATTTTCAAATCTCTAAACTACATGGGTTTTCTTTAATTCGGAAATTTGATTGCTAGATTTTTTTATGTATTAAATTTTTATCTCATTTTTTGTGAAATTCGAAAGATATAGATTTGCTTTAATCAATTACTCAGTTTTTTTTTTTAAATATACTTAATTATTTGAAATTTATTAAAAGTATTGCTCATTGCAAAGTTATTTATAAAGTACTGTTCATTGCAAAATCATTTACAAAAAGGCTGTTCATTGCAAAATTATTTAATAAAGTGCTGTCCATTGCAAAGTTATTTATAAAACATTGTTCATTGCAAAGTTATTTATATTGTTCATTTCAAAGTTATTTATATTGTTCATTGCAAAGTTGCATTTATATTGTTCATTGCAAAGTTATTTTAGTATTGTTCATTTCAATGTTATTTATAAATGTAAAAGTTCATGGAGCCAAAGTTGCATTTATAGTTCATTGCAAAGTTTTTATTATATTGTTCATTGCAATGTTATTTATAAAGTATTATTTATTGCAAAATTATTTATATTGTTCATTGCACAGTTTTTTATATTGTTCATTGCAAAGTTGTTTATAAAACATTGTTCATTACAAATTATTTATAAAGTATTGTTCTTTGCAAAGTTATTTATAAAGTATTATTCAGTGCAAAAGTTATTTATATTGTTCATTGCACAGTTTTTTTACATTGTTCATTGTACAGTTTTTTATATTGTTCATTGCAAAGTTATTTATAAAGCATTGTCCATTGCAAAGTTATTAAAAAGTATTGTTTAAAATGAAAGAATGCATAATTGAATATACGTACTAGATCTCTGTTGGACAGAATTTACATGTGGTTATCCTCTGCAAAACGCGCTCTTCAGCCAGTAGTGTCTGTTATTGAGAATATTTGTATATTTCCATGTTACAGATGCAACTGTACTATCTTATAAGATTTTTTTAACATTTTGCAATGCGTTTGAAATATGTTTATAACGCCAAGAATGTTTAATCGCTTTTAACATCACAAGAACTTTAACTAATGGACCCTTGAAAATTTTATGCGACTTATTTTGACTAATAGCCAAATTTCATCATTAATCTTTTTATGATACATCTTGTAATACCAAGTTTAAACAATCTATTTGAATCAGCATATAATAATATACTATCAAGTATAATAAATGAATTTTCGATTAAAGGATATTTAAAAATTAATTATAATTTCATTTCTTCCTGACAACAAATGACTTATTAAAAAACCTTCCCATTGTAGTTTTAGCTCCATTGTAAACAATAAAATGCACGCAAATGTACCTATACATTACTCTCTAGCGACAAACATAACATTAAAAAAAAAAATCTATACTTAAGTTTTATATTTTCTGCAATTTTCAGGCAAGAAATAATATTTAATGATCATATTTATATAGAATTTCTGCATTATTAGATGAAATATAAGATCCTACTATTTTTCATCTTGTGCATAATTGTAGATAATTACCCTTTTTTTTTTTTTTTTTTTTTTTTTTAATGAAAGTCAATATTTTACATATAAAAGTTTTTCAGTTATTTGTACAAAGAAATGCATAGAAATAATATATATAATTATTATCTGATATCAATATATTATTTTAAATTATTTAAAAGATTTCACAGATTCTTCTCAATGTATATAATAAAATTAAAAATTCTTATGAAGACATATGTTTACATTTTCCATTAAGTAAAATTCCGATTTACGAAAAATTACCAATACTTAATATACCAAAATTAAGAACATAAATTCTTTTCGAACGAATAATTTTTTTTTTTTAAATCGTTTTCAAGTTTTTATATCGTTTGGTAAAAAAAAGAGTAAATCAGTTGCTTTTTTTTTTTTCATTCTTCGTTCCATCTTATTCAATTGATATACTTTTATTAGCTATTATAATCATTTAAATATTACTGTCAAAATTTTTGCACTATCAGAATTTTTTTTCTAGAGAAAACGTTTCTTAGCTTTCGTCTTGAAGGTTTAATGAAAGAATTATCATAAATTTATGTACCAGTAGTTAATAGTCATCATTTTCAGCACTTACTCAACTACTAATTCAGTTGCTATCAACAATGTATTTTTTAAAGTTATACTAACAAACAGTATTATTATTAATTATAAACTATTTGTTTAAAACGAAAGCATTATTAACTTGAATATGAAAAGGAGCAAAAAAATTGTTATTGATTTCCAATCTTTAGAATCCAACACGCAATAAATTTAATCTTCAATAAATTTACATGATATATCAATATATTTCTATTTTTTATTACTACCAGAAAACTTATATTCATTAAGATTTTAAATTTATTTTGTACTAGGTTCGTTGCGTGTATAATAATTGCTGTATGTAATATGCCTGTAAGTTTTTTGAGTATAACTTAAAAACAATAACCTTTAGAAATTCAATTTTTTTCCTGCGAATTTATTATTTCTTTCCAAATATTCGTAGCCAAATTATGAAAAAAATGTATTAATTATTTTTAATTAAGTTAAAAACTTTTATTTTTTTTTATTAGCATCAGATTTTTTCTCTACTAGACGGCGCCATTAACTGATGCCATTAGCTAAGTTATTGTACAAGAAATAAGGCAAAAAATTTACAATACTTTTAATTTATTTAATTATATTATTAGTTTTTAATTATTTTTCCAAATTAACAATATTATATTCTTGAAAATAATTGTTAATAAATTAAAGAAGAGAAATTATTGGGAATACTCGAATAAGGATGATTTCTTTATTTAGCCTATTTATATTATTTAAGGCGAGTTATTCAAAATCTCAAACCTGTAATTATGCACAAATATTTTTCAATAAAATTTATCAGAAGTTGGCATAAAAGTTGCCATATCTTCGTATTTTCTATAAGTTTAAAAAGTTGCCATATCTTCGTTTACATTTAAAAAATTTAATTTTCAGATTTCATTGTGGTAAATGAGGATATATTGAAATAATACCCTGAATGACTTGTTTCCAAAAGTTGCAAAACAGACCTTCGTGTTCTATATATATGATTTCTTTATAATCCTCTCACTCTGTACTTATACCTTAATACAGGGGTCTCCACACTTTCCAGCCTTAGGCCATACTGTTTACTCCAGAAAGTACCAAAGGGCCAAAACCGTTTTAATTTTTCTATCATTATCTATAATTTCTAGACTAGTTAATTTAGCTTTTCCGTTCTGGGGATTTTCAGGATAAAATTCATATGTTCGATTCAGGATATATATACATTCCAAACATCGATATACATACGTATGCGATACACTTTACCCCAACATAACTAGCGAGGGAGGTTAACTAGTTTTTAATGTTAGTGGGATTCTTTCAATTATTTGTTAGTTGTTATGCTTAAGTTAAATTTTCTGCATATTATGCTTGACATTAAGCTTTACCTAGCAAGTCAATAAAACCGAGTTATTATCATTCTGTGTTTTTTTATCCAACTTATTACAGCAACAATAAGCTATTCGCTGTCGCTGGCCGGATTGATGACACTGGCTGGCCCGGATTTGGCCCGCGGTCTTAGTTTGGAGACCCCTGCCTTAACAGATTGTATAAATCAATTTGCTTAGAGCCTACGAATTCGATTTGATTAATGATTTTGTAGTATTCATTTCTGAGAAAGATTTATTGTAAATACTGATTGTTATTTTATACTTCTGAAATATTTTGAAGCACAATTGAATTCATTCGTGAATACTTAATAAACGTGCAATCCAAGCAGTATATAACAAATAAAGAAAATAATCTACAAAACATTTGAAATCTCAACAAGTAGTATTAATAAATGAAAATATATGAACAAATACTAAGTGAACAAGTAGAATTCTTTAAAGAATGAGTATTCTGCATGCAATATTTAAAAACCGGAAATAATTCATTGGAAAACAGGAATAAATATAAATAAATAAATAATAAAATATTTAAATAAATTTTATTCTAAAATTCCAGGGATGGAGTCCTTTTGCAATTTCTTAAATTGGAAAAAAATATTAACAAATATAATGGTTCTTCCAAATTCAGAAAATTTTTCTAGAATTCAAAATAATGTAAGTGTTTAAAATTTTTATTGATTAGAAAATTATCGACTCATTTAAAAGGAAGAAAATTAAAGTTTTAAATGGTGACAATCAGAAAGCTTGGTTTTATATATATATATATATAAATATATATATTATAAGATACGAAAGAAACGGAAAATTTGTTTCCATAAAAGTAGAATTTTAAAATATACTGCTTTAAATAGTTTTTTTTTTTTTTTTCTAATTTGTTGTTGTTAATCCTCAGTGTCCGGCAGCGCGGGATTGACACCCGTGAGTAGTCTATTCATGGATGAAAGAGAAGGGGTCAGCTTCTGTTATGATGGAACCGTAGGTGGAAGTCTGATTTGGGTCCGCGTCGCTGAAGAAGAGGGCGGGGTTTTCAAGGATGTCATTTAGAGGGAACTACTCCGCATTTGCTTATCGAAAACACCGGAAAACTCCCACCAGGTAGTCCAACTCATGAGGCAAGATGCAGAACATCCCAAACGCCATCGAGTCTCCTCGCTTTTTGAAAGTGTCTACAACATTGTCGCCAGCGAATGGAACCTCAGCCTAATGCTCACCGGCGGCCCACATTGCCACTGAGCTACGAGTCAGGCGTTTTAAAACTTTAGATCCATATATATATATTTAAATATAAAAAGTTTTAAAACGCCCGATATATATATATATATATATCTAGAATAACAAATAACATAATTTTCAATGATGTATTGCATTCATATAAATTTTCAAAATGCATGTTACAATAATGGGTAACTAATTTAATACTTCATCCTAGAGTCTCTCAAATAACAAATATTCATATATATTCATCTTTTTAAATTCTCCAAAACCTTTGATTCAGTATGTCATGTAATGATTCAGTATGTATTCATGTAATCAGTATGTTATTGCTTTAAGTCTAATATCTACAAAATTTGTTATAAAGATAATTGATACTTTTCATTCTATACACATAAAAATTAATTTAATTTTTCATCGATGACGTTGTTTTTTATGTTTTTGTGCTGTTCAAAGGCAGAACGACGTAAAATAAATAAAACATAGTAATTGCTGAATTGCAAACACCCAAAGTTTGTTTAATAAATAAAAAAAAAAAAAATTGCATTGCCATTTTGCCATTAAAAATTTCCCCTGTTAAATCCTCTCTGAAAAAATCGTCAATGTTGCAACCTGAAGTACCAATTCCTTTATGTTACCGTAGTTCAATTTAACTTACTTATCTGCTGTTTTAAAACAGTATATGAATCTTTTAATGTTATTTTTAATTTTATTTTTAGAAAAAATTGCTATGATTTACAAAAAGGAAATGAAATAATAGATTTCGGTTTTTTTTTAAATGATTGTTCCACGAAAGATATCATATAACAATTCGTCGGGCATTGACAGTACTTTCTGTCTAAGTTTTCGAGTCTTTCTTCTGACCGGAATTCTCCATTCTCCTGTTCGAAATTTGATAACCATAGGGGTGAATTTAAAAGGGGAAATTAGTATAGGGGAGAAAGAAAATGTTTATATTGGAGAACGTTTCGTTGAATTTCACACTGGTTTTTATTGTTAAATTTGCAATGCCGGCTAATAAAAGAAAATTATTCCATCAGTCCAGAATTGACTCTAAACGAAGAGCACCATAGATCTATAAAAAATGTGACGATATCATAAAATTAGAATAAATCTAATAGTTCAACAAGGACCACTGCTACAGTTAAAGAAAAAGAGAATATGCTGCTTGGACAGATATGAATCTAAATAAAAAAAATTAATAAGTTAACTGAAACCTTGCAACGCCAGGTTATATGTGCTATTATTAATAAAATAAAAACAATTTTCCTCTTTTTATCGAAACGTATTATATAAATAAAACTTTATACATTAAGAACAATTAGCATTATTCTTCATGATATAGATTTATGATAAAAGTTGTTACATAAATCTTTCTCAAAAGAAATTTTTTAAAAAAAATCTAATGACTTCGGCATATTTTAAAATGCGCTGTTGGATTTATTCCAACATCGCATCTTAAAATAAAAACAAAAGAAACATACTTACGAGATGTTTTTACGTAACTACCTAAATGAGTAGATCCTTTCTTATAAAGCGAAAACCATTTTGAAACCAAATTTTCTATACTATAAAACAAACTGAAAGATTTAAAATCATTATCAGTATTTAAATGAAAATTATGATGCTCTTTTTTTTTTTTAAATAGTAAGTTGTGTAAAAATGCTAAAATATTTTCTTAACATCAGACTTTGTGTTACACTTATATATGCCTCAAAAGCAAAAGTGCAAGTGAAAGAACACCTTCAGGACTTTCAGATAGAACTTACCCATTTTTGCGTATCGTATGAGAGGAAAACCTCAAAAATTTCCACCAGATAATATGATTGTCGATACTAAAAAATATGCTATTAAGTATTACAAAAAATGATAATGACGCATTTTTATTAACCATTATTATTACAATATATATATATATATATATATATATATATATATATGTGTGTGTGTGTGTGTGTGTGTGTGTGTGTGTGTGTGTGTGTGTGTGTGTGTGTGTGTGTATGTATTTAATATCAAGGTATTTTAAAAATAAAAATTCAAAACTATATTTTGTAAACATTTAAAAGTAATATTATCATTTTGCAAATGCAAAAGAATGAATATTATCACTAAAAAAATTTTTTAATATTATATATTTATATATTGATATTTTTATAAATGTAATCTAATAATTTGCTCTATGAATTAATAAATCTAAATATTAAATGTAGGATTTCTTTATGAAGATCAATGAAAAATATACCACAATCCAAATTGTTATCTTTTACCAAAACTCAATTCGTTTAAATGTCATGGTTTAAAACAGATTGTTTTTTTTTCCTGTAACAAAATTGTCTTCATTTATACTTGAGTAGGGGGAGGGGGATTTTTTTTTTTCTACTAAAAATTTTTCAAACAATATTAGTTAATGAAAAAAAATAATAATACTAGTTCACATTTAATATCAAATCATTTATTTAATATTGATAATAAAATTTGCTTAATAAAACTATTTTTCAAATTAAACAACCAGCTTCATTATTCATTTTGAAAAAATAAAGATAGAATAAATAGGAATAAATTAAATGTCAATATTAAATGACTTAAAAGAAAATTAAATGTCAATATTCATCTCCAATGCTGAAATATTAAACACGCAAAATTTCTATGCGCACAATATTTCATAAGAGCTGTTTTTCATCGAATAGTCTTTTTATTTTGCAATTTTCTTTCGAAATTTTCGATACTATTGTAGAAAAGTATAAATTTTTAACATCAATTTTTTTTAAAGCATATTTTAAATAAAAAAAAAAATTATAATAAATGGTATAGTAACTATAACACATTTAATTCATAATGACATGGTAACTATAACACACATTTCCAAAGTTTGCATAACTGATTAAAAATTCGTTAAATGTAACTTTATAATTATAGGTAGTCAAAGTTCCATTACTAAAGCAAATATTTAAAAACCTATAATTTTTTTAAGATATATGTTATTATGTTATTTATATGTGTATGTTATATAATAATATGTTGATCATATGTCTTTTTATTTGCATTTTGGTTTATTGAAATTGAGTATTAATATTTTAAGAACACGCAATAATCATCATCTAAAATCATTCTTAAAATAATGAAGCATAAATAGAAAGTTTTTGTCACACCAAATATCTCAATATTTTCAAATGCAGAGCACTTAAACTTGAGATCATTCATCACTATTACGACATATGTATAGCAGATTCAACGTTACGTAGAATACAGCACTGAGAGACTTCGTACATTACAACTAATATTTCTACACATTTAACATATTATAACCAATTTACCCACTCGACTCGGGGCTCTATGGCAAACAGAGGCTCTGGGAAGCATTAAGGTTGAGATTCAATCCGCTGACGGCTTTGTTGTAGACATTGTTTAAAAAGAAAAAGGGGAGACTCGATGGGTATATGATGTTCAGCATCTTGCATCGTCCTACCTGGTGAAAGTTTTCCGGGTTTTCTCGCATACGATACGCTAATGCGAGGTAGTTTCCTCTAAAAGTCCTCTCTGAAGGCACTGCCCTTCTACTTCAGCTACTAGGAGCCAAGTCAGACTTCTACCTACGGGTGCCCCATCACAGCAACTTTTTTTTCTTTCATCCATGAGTAGACTACTCATGGAGTGTCCGTCCCGCTCTGCCGGACATTGAGGAATAGACACTACAACAACAATATAAACTAATAATTCAAATTCATTGAATCTTTTCAACCTATTAAGAAGTGTCTTTTAAATTAAATCAGAGGATTTTTATTTTTATTTTTATTTATTTATTTATTTGCAATTTTAGTTTTGTTTTTGATTAGAGAAACAGAAGAAAAAAAAAATTCCATGCAAAATAAGATTTTTTATGACAGCACAGGTAATAGAAGAATAACAACTACTAACATCATTGCTTAATTTAGAAATATCATTAATTTTGTCTATTAATCGTACAATGACAGTTTTTTTTTTTTTTTTTTCAATTTTTGTAATTTTTTCCTTATGAACTTTTTACAAAAAAGGGTGAATTTATTTGGTAAAATAAAAAGTTGTATGAAATCATTAATTTTCATCACACAAAAAAATTATAAAAGAAGATGCAGTTATTTGCTAAAATCATTAATAATTATTGTTGCCTTAATTAGCTTTCAAATACCCGTGGCCTTATTTTTCAGTTGAATTGAGTTATTTGCAGTCAATATTAGCTCCCTTCCCTTCAGAATTCTAAACTTTTCAAAAATTGTCTTCACATTGTTATGTGTCATCTGAATAATTGGTATGTACTGAGGCCTTTTACGTGCATACAAAAATATGTAAAACGAATGTGTATGTAAACTTATTACATTGCCAAGGGTTCAATGCATTATTAAATTTACTCAGTTATTCTTGGCTGCTGCCCTTGCTTTATTTTGCCTGTGTTTGGTTTTTCGTGCGCTTTATTTTCTTAAAACATCACATCTTCCTAATCAGAATCACAGATTTAAAAAAAAAATTGCAGATCTTGTTAGAAATTAATCTAATCTGAAAAATACTGAGGTTGACAATTTTACTTAAGATTTTATTGATAGAGAATAAGAACTGTTGCCAAAACTATTAACAAACAGTTAAAAAAAAAAAAATTTTACTACTATCACCAAGCCTTATGGTTATCGCTCTTATTTGTTAACTGCAGCTTGAATTTAACTGCAACAATGTCCGATACGAAAACAAAGTTGTTTGTGTAACGAGAAATAGAAATTTCAATTTACGAAACTATTGCATCAACTTATGTTTAGAAGTCAGACTTCAATAAGTGAACTAACCTTAAAGTATTAATATGTCGTACAGACTACTGAATGCTGTACAGCTGTGGGATGCGTACTTATTAAAATTATTTGTAAGTTATATAATAATTTTATTACAAATAATTTTTATAAAAAAAAAAATCTTTCATAAAATATTCAACATTTTAATTAGAAATTTTTCTGACAGTTTAATTAAAATTTTTTTAATTACTTCTTGATAAATTAGATCTTACTTTTTGTCTTTCTGATTGATTAATAACACTATGACAAAACATAATTGTATATTTATAATATGGCTGAAAAAATTGCTAATCTCAAACACAATATATATATTAATGTCAACATGAACTATATGCTTGTACATTAAAAAACAATTTTATTTTTTAATTTAAACTTATTTGCACATTTTATATATGTTTGAATAATATCTTCAAATTCATATATATATAAAAAAATAAACAACAGAAATTGTAATAACACAAGACAGAAAAAGAAATTAAGGGGGGGAATTTTAAGGTGCACTATCAGTTTATATATTTAAAAAACATAAAGTAGAATTCACTGTACATAAATCTTCATGTGCTTCCAAATCAGCCCCATCAAAAGATGCTGTCATATATGGAAGAAATTTCTTCAAAATCTGAAGTGTACATTAGCTAAAGTTACAAAATTGAAAATCATTAAATATACACATCCATCATAAAGTAAACATCAAACATAGCTGAAACAAATAAAAAAAAATCTGCAAATACAAGCTAAAAATAAGTTCTCCAGGAAATTCATATTGAAGCAGTCGTAATATTCTAAAGATAAAAACTTTATAAAAGAATACCAACTCTCGGTATATTACAAGCAATGCTATTTCTGCGAATCACGAAACAAATAACATCAAGACTGTTGATCAGTGGAGAACATCTAATAGGATGGAAGATGTACTTGGCTTATTGCTGAGAAACTCTATAATAAATAAATAGTAAGACATTAAAGCCATTAAGAAAGTGATTGGATGACAGAGTAACTAGTAATTAGCATGGGAATTTTAAAGTATGGAAATATTTTACTTGTTGCTGGAATATCTTATATAATTAGAAGTGTGGGAAGATGTTTAGGTTGTATGGAAATATGTAGTAAAATTAAATACTTTTGAAAGAGTACTTTTAAATTTTGGCAAAGAACTGAGCAATAATGAGCTGAAAAGTTACATGTAAAAAAAAAAAAATGTAATGATATATTAATCTTAAAAGAAGTATTATTACTTATTAGGATATTCTGAAGTTATTTTATGTGTTGTTTAAATAATTCTATTGTGAATCGAATTATTGTAATTAATTAAAAAATAATGTTGCAATGTCTTTTGATCCTGATATTAAAACTCGAGGATGTAAGTCTGACTATAATATGGATTTCTATGAAAAATATTGATTTTCAAGAAATTATGTGTATTAATATTGATATCAAGAAAATCTAATGCAGTGTTAGTCTTTCTTGATATCAGCTCTATTGGATAAGTGTTATAAGAAATTTTATGAAAATTGTGATGATTGAGTACAATCAGGTCTCTACAAACCTAAAAGCAAATTTGTTAATCAATTATTATTTTCTTGAAGTTTATAATTAAAAATTAGCAAATATTGGTGAATGTTTTGTTTCTGGTGGAGTTTCTTGAGTTTGGAAGTAAAGATTCTCATTGTTATAAATACAGTTATTGAAAATATAGAGATTGCACGGTTTAGTCTATCAGTTGAAATATACCTTTATAATTTATGTCTATGCATCATAAGTTATATTTCCTTGTTTTATATATGATTACTGTTTCTTTTTTGTGTGTGTGTGTGTCTTAAATATACATTGCCTATAATAGAATTCTATGTCCTTTCTCATTATAGTTAATGTTTAATAAATCTTTTATTATTCTTTTATGTTTTTAGCAACATCCTAGAACTTTAAATGTGTACAGAAACATTAGACTCCATCCATCTTCACATGCATGCCTAAGTACATCATCTGTGTTCTGTGATAATAAAGCACCCAAAGGGTTTGAAAAATATTATCCTCGTGGGAAGCAACCAATAAATGAACAGCAGCAAAAAGAGGCAGCAGCTCAAAAGAAGGATGGTAAATAAATTTTCTTACACTTATTAATACACTCCATTAATTATGTATTAATTGAAATCAAATTACTTACATTTTTTATCAATTTATGCAACATTAGTAATCTTAACCTTATAATTTATTTTAATTTATTAAACATCCTTAAAGCATAAATCACACAGATCTTCTACATTAAAATGTTTTGATTTTTTTTCCCATAACAAAGCTATTTATTCACTGATGTTCTGAATTAAAAAAATGTATGCGTCTTGTTGATTTTCTAAAAGTACTGAACAAAGGTTAATCCTAACAAAGATGGCAATATTTCATATTAAATAACTTATATGGGCATATAGAGGAATAGACTTAGGCAAAAGTGAAAGGGGCAATTTCGGTGCTGCTCATATACCTCACCGAATTTTGTGGAGTGTTATTATAATTTTTTTCCTTACATGTGGTCAAAGCAAATAGTTAAAATGAATAAACATCAAAGTTTGGTGAATGATAGTAAGAGTGGAAGCATAGCAGTCTAGGGGCTGATAGCAGGAAAATTGAAATGGAAAGCCTAGCATTGTTCACTTTTATAGAAATTGTTTAATAATCTAAATCCATAAAATGCTGAATAACATGAGCAAAATCATTTAAGAGTCACTCATGACCTTCACACTGCCACAAACACTTGAGTTTCTAGAAATCAGAGATTTGTATCCAGTTCACTTCTGCATACAGAAGAGTGTATTTAGCATGGTATGGAGAACATCAGCTTTGCACCAATAATGTGGGTTATCATTCTATCTCTGATGAATCTCAATTCAACTTAACCACTGTTTTTAAATAAACACTTGTCTAGGGAGAACCAGGAACTTATTTTAAAAAACCACTGTGGCAGCAGAGTTTGTGATATTGGCAGGCATTGTGCAGGATATGTCTGCCAATTAATGTCCATCTTTATATCTTTATTGAAAGCTCTGTGACTGCTTTGAAATATGGGGAAAATATCATAGAACCCACATTTTTAAGAGTGCTTTTAAACCTGTGTTTTAATGTATAACAATGTGCTTCCACTTTGGATTTTTCATGCTCTATTTCTGGAAAATAAAGATATTTGCTGTATGGATTCGTCAACCAGACAGACCTTAATCATATAGAGCACATTTTGGAAAGGCAATTGCAACTTGCCTTCTTCTTATATGATCCAAAGATTGAAATTATTGCTTAAAAAGTGATGACTTCTTGAGAGATTCATTAATCCAGTATGAATTCATGAGTGTAAAAAAGTAATCATACTTTTGTTTAATATTGTATGCTCTGTTTTAGATTTTTCTGGCATTAATGAGTTTTTATGTACAAGCATGCATGTATTGTGTGATTTTCTTTTTCCATTATATCAACCTTTGTAGATTCTTAATTTTATTAAAATCTGCGCTGTAATTTGAGAAAATAATTGACCAAACATAAAAATTCTTTTAATTTTTTAAACACAAATGTAAAACTTATCAATCAAACGCATTTATGAAAATTAAAATTCAGCCATAGACAATTGTATACATAAAACACAACCCAAGATTATTAACTTGATGAATATTACATTAACAACCAATCAGACTAAATATGTCTTACGAATCACATTTATTAAAATCAGAAGACATTTTAGAAGTGCTAGAATAATATTTAATAAAAGAAATTTACAGCATATTTTGTTAATTTGTGAATTATTATAAGATTCGTATAAGCAAGAAATGACATTTTGTTTTTCATTGATTTTAAATCCTAGGGGAATAATACAGATTAGTTGCTGCAATACAATTTCATTGCAATTAATTCAGATTCAATAAGTTATTAAAATGTACTTTTTTAATATAACAAAGTTATTTTCTAAATTCAAAGTAATTCACTATTTTTATTTTGTTGCCTAAACAATGTTTCTTTCATCTTGAATTATAATAATTTTTCCTCTCATATACTAGGTCAAACACAAGACTCTCCTTCTCAAAGTAGTCAGAAATCTCAACAATCCCAGCCAGAATGGATGTTTAAATTTAGCTTCAGTAATAGTGGTGGACCAAAAAGTAAGTTTCAAATTTTAAAGTCAAATATATATTTATTGTTAATGAGATCATGTGAGGTATTCATATAATCATAATACTTTCTTAGGATGTGACAATTTTATTGCTGAACGAAAAAAGGTTTTAAGAAAGCAATACTTTTAAGTTTAAAAAAAATTATTGGATTTGATATTCTTCTTCTGGTAGTAGTAAATATGGTGCTCTCAAATATTTTACCAGAAAATTTATAGCTGCATTATAACTAAAATTTTTTTTTATTTTTAAATTCAAAAGTTTTAACAGTAATGTACATATAAAAATTATCGTATTTAAAGTACATTGTTCGTACTAAAAGCATTCACTGCTGTTTTATTTTCCTTTTGATATTACATGAACAATCATGATGCATTCACCTAAAAAAGCCTTTCTTGTAACTTGTAAAAGATTTTAATAATGGGCATTGGACATGATGTCACTATCTGCTGATATGGCTGATGTGCATATAATGTGATGGGCAGGTTCAGCGTTATCCAGTGTGCACCTGTCTAGTCTGTTATACTACACCCATTTTGATATCACTAGAAGTGGGACTGAGTACCCTCAGGTGTGACATCCTCTGCCATTCTTAAATCTAGTGGAGGAACTTTCTGGCCCAGAGCTACCAGATGTAGCTAATTTTTTTAGCTATATGCTTTAATTTTTAATAAAAATATATAAATTTGTTACTTAAAAATTATTATGTAAAATATATAAATTTATGTATGTACATCAATTATTCAGAATGGCATCATTGCATTGTTTTGTCTTATTTCTTTAATTTGGAGGGTTCATTTGTTCTATGCATTTATAATTATGTTACTGTCAATGTAGATTTTCTTTTTCTAAGATATTTTTATATTTTCGTATTTCTAGATTTCTTCTACTATTTAGGTTTTCTTAAAGCAAAAACCAGGATTAATGTGTTATAACATTTTTTCCTTATTTGTTCTGGTGTATAACTTAGTTTCATTTATTTGATTAGAATGATAGTTTTGATTAGAATATTTTATGTATGGCCTTTGAAAAATATTCATTTTTTCCCCACATGCATTCTAATTTATAAGAAAATTCATTTTTAATGTATATGAATATATTTAAAATTCTAATTTTTATGTAGATAATATTTTGAGTATATCATAAATATATTAGAATATTCTAAAAATTAAGTTAAATGTCAATAAGTCATTAATTTTTGGATATTTATTGCTTTAAGAAAATTACTAGATAAAGTTTTAACTTTTTATCAAAATCTTTTAAAATTTTCTAATGGATAATTAAATATGAATAATATAAAAATATGTTAAATATGAAATTTCTTGAATGCTCCAAATTCTTTTTAATATGTTAAAAAAATCAGAATTGTGTAAAATATTTGCAATAGGCTGAATAATTAATGCTTTAAAGCATCTTAGAAGAAAAATTATTTCAACCGTTCGTGGGCTTCCGATTTTGAAGCCCTACATGTTAACCATTGTGTTGTTCCGAGCCTAGTGATGACAATGTAAATGAGTTTTATGTTTACATTTCTAGTTTTCTCGAAAAAAAAAGAATGTTGTATTGTTATATACTTTTTTTCTAAAGTATATAACAATACAACATTGATTATTGAATTGTGATTTTTTTTTATTATATAATAGATAGATTGAAAACAGACATCATGTAATTGTGATTATCTTCCAAATGGTATTTAAAAAAATACATCTGTTTCAGAGGTGGAAAAAATCCTTTTAGTCCTGATGAGGACAACAAATTTCTAACTTATGCATTTCTTGGTGCTCTTGGTATATTAGGACTTTTTATTTATAATGAATTCCGCTATAAAGAAATAACGTGGAAAGAATTTGTGAATTCTTATCTCGCCAGAAACATTGTAAGTTGTAGAATTCATTCTTAGTATTGATTTATATATTTTTAATTTAAAAGTTTTTATAAATATTTTTTTTGTGTTATTACGGTGATTTTATGTAAAAAGAATATAATATATTCAGTAGTTAAATTCTTTACTTTTAATTTATAGCTCAAAGTTTTAGAATTTAAATATTTCTTTTTTATTATTTATTTATTATTTCACTATTTATATAATAAAGAAAGTTTTATAATTTAAGTCTCATTTTTAATTGTGAAATATATATATTTATTCTAATTAGAAGGTACAGTAGTTCATTAAAGTTTAGTCATTTAAAAGTGATGTTTTAATTTCACAGTAAACTCACAAGTGAGAATTTCACAGTAACTTCTGTCATTAATTTCACAGTAAGAGTTTGAAATTGGTTTCAAGTTTGAGGACTCAATTTTATCTGACTAAAATCACTTAAGAGCTTAAAAGTAATAAAATCATTACATTTTAAATATTAAAAAAATATTATCAAAGACCATTATTTATTTTTAAAGTTTGTTCCTTAATTTGCCATAGGTTGAAAAGCTTGAAGTTGTAAATAAAAAATGGGTTCGAGTAAAGCTTGTTCCAGGAAATCAATTGGAAAAAGTAAGTATTTAGTTGTTGTAAAGTTTTGAAAAAAAGAAAAATATTGCTTTTAATTTAACTATCTTTTCAAATTATTATACTGTACTACATGCATTAAATACCTGCATAAGAATGTGACCTTATAAATAGCAAATAGGGGGGTTAACTATTGTTTCATAATTAAAAATAATTTATAAGTAACAATTCTGTAATGAGATGCAATCATTTCTGGAATTATTAGAATGGAAGTTATATTTATGCATGTTTCTCAGAAATAAGTTAAAGATATATTAAGGAAAAGGAACTTAATTTTGCATTCTTAAGACATTAACGATAATTAATAAGTGTTTTTTTTTCCTTATAATATTCTAAATTAAGAGTTTTTTTCTCATTTTTATTTATATTTTGGTATTATTACTTAGATTTTAATTCATGTACAAATATCTAATCCCATTATATATCTTTTACTTTGAAATTAACTTATGCATAATTTTTACCAAATGTAGAATGCTTTTAATATTTCATTTCCCCTTTACTTTATTATGTTCTTCAAATTTTAAGTGTTAAAATCTTGAATGAAATTTAAATGTAATTAAAATTGTGAAACGTTATCAATTATTTGGAATTATCCTTAAAAATTTTCTGCGCAACTTATTTAAATAAAATACTGAATTTTTTTAAAATTCATTTTTATAAATGTTTTACATTTTTTAAGTTCAGTTTGTGTGGTATATTATAATAAATCAGTTGTAAAAGTTAAATAATTCCACTAGCATTGAATTTAGCATATCTTAATAAAAATTATTATACATTATAAATAAAAAGAATATGTATTATAGACTGAATAAAAAGTTGTTAATAATTTTATAATTCTTTTCTGTTTAGAGTAAATGTTGGTTCAATATTGGGAGTGTAGACACATTTGAAAGAAATTTAGAAAATGTACAGTTAGAAATGAATATAGAACCTACAAATTATGTGCCTGTTGTTTATAAAACTGAAATAGATGGGTGTGTATTTTCAAGAACATTACATTTTTTGGAAGTTTTCTAATTATTTGTGGTAAAATATTTTCAACTGAAAAAAAATATTCATTTTGTTCTGTCATTAATGCTACTGTAGGCGTTAAAAAAAAAAATTATAAGTAATTTTTATACTATATATTCACTTATACAAATTTTTTTTTAACAGTGAATCTTAAATTATATCATGCAGTTTTATCCTGGTTTTCCAAAACTACTTTTATTTTATAATGTCATGACATGGGGCATGAAGTTTTTAATTAAAAGTATATATTGTTATATATATTATGCTACACTCCTGCACTAGAATTATTGTTTAAGTTGTCATACAGTAATTTTCTTTGTTTTCGTCAAAAAAATTTCTGCTATGGAGTATTTATTTTTATAAACAAAACATATATATAATTTTTTATAAATTTATGTTCATTTATTTTTCTAGTAATTAGTAGTACTCAAATACATTTTAAAACTTTTTTTACCTTATTCAATAGGTCCAATGTTGTGTCCTATTTACCTGCTGTCGCAGTTATTGGTTTAATTTTGTGGAACATGAGAAGAGCATCTGGTATGATGGGAGGGGGTGGAGTTAGACGAGTAGGAGGCCTTTTTGGCATGGGTGAAACTACTGCAAAGCTTATAAATCCTTCAGAAATTGGAGTAAAGTTCAGGTTAGTAATTGTTTTATGGTTTTATACAAAAGACACATTCATGAGTAATGAATTTATGTTTAATTTATGTATTTCTTGTCTTAAAATTCATTTATTCTCATTATGAGTTTTACCAAATGCTCATAAATTCAAATTATGCATAATGAGGACATAGAAAAACGGGTGATTTAACATCAGTTATTGTTATTAGTATTTGTTTGTAAAATATATAAAAAGTTACAGATGTTATTTTCCTTCAATTTGAGATTCAGGAAACAATATTCATATTAGTCTTCATGAACTTAAAATGTTTGAAAGCTGACTTTTAAAAAGAAATGCCAATTCAAAACAAGAATAATATATTGAATATATTTGTTTTATGGTTATCAAAAATTCTTCCAATGCTGTTGTTTTTAAACTAGAAGTTATAGGTATTGAGGGATATAATCTATTTAATTTTTTCAATGCCATTTAAAAACTATTATAATTCATCTGAATCAATTGTAAAACAAATATTGTTAATTAAAATTTTCATGAATTCATAACTATATAACAATTAAAAATTATTTTGTTGGTCATGTCTGATATTTCAGATCAAAATAAAAAATCGTATTGCAATTAGAAAGTCTTTGAATATAAAATTTAAAAGATAGCATTAGTTTTATTTTCTCACTTAAAGTTTTTAATAATGCTGTATTTACTTCATTAAAATATAGCATTATTAAAAATGCGAATGAATATTTATAAAATTGTGTCTATTCTTCTATATATATTATTTATATGCTATTAAATTTAGCAAAAGTTTGAAGCTTGTATTCAGATATTTATTTCTCCGCTTGTCTATATTTCAAATTTGAAAAAAAATTTTTTTGTTGATTTGAATTAATCAGAAAAGTATTTGAAAATTTCACAGTTGTATTTTTGACTATTTTCATGATAATTTCATTATTTAAATAAATGATAATTTAATAAATTCTTGAGTTGCTGCAGTAAATTATTTGTTAAAATAATTTGATCAATGTAAATTTTGTTTTCTTTTTCTGTATTATTTATTATAAAATGTTTTATATACTTATGCAATAACTTTTTGTGTATTTATGAGTTAAACAATCTACTGTAGTAGTATATGTAATTGTTAACCTAATTCATGTTAACATTTTATTTCTATACAGTGCAGCTTTTTATTTAAAATCAAGCATGTAAAAAAAAATGTTGTTCGCATATGCAATGTATATGAAATAAAAAAAATTCATTTTTACTGTGCAGCTATTTTAAATAATTACTCAATGTGAAGAATTAAAACTTAAAAACTATTATGGACATTTTAAAATCATTTTTTGTTTTGTTTTTGTTTTTTAGAGATGTGGCTGGGTGTGAAGAAGCAAAAGTAGAAATCATGGAATTTGTAAATTTTTTGAAAAATCCCCAGCAATATATTGATTTGGGAGCAAAAATTCCAAAGGTAAATTTTTCATATCTGAAATTTGTTTTAACCTAAGCAATTTCTCTTTATATTTTATGTCTATATAAATATCATTTTAAAGGGTGCTATTTTGACTGGACCTCCAGGAACTGGTAAAACATTGCTCGCAAAAGCTACAGCAGGGGAAGCAAATGTTCCTTTTATTACAGTATCTGGCTCTGAATTTTTAGAAATGTTTGTTGGCGTTGGTCCATCTAGGGTAAGTTTTTATATTTGTAATTTTTTATCTAATTATTTTTAATAGAAACATTTATTTATTGGCTATCTTTTTTTTTTATTATTATTTATATTAAAATTGTATTTTTAGTCAATTGAATTCAAAATTACTTGGTATAAATTTAATTTTACTGTCAGAGCAAAACTTTATTACTAAATAATATTTGAGCATGTTGAAATCAATTAAAGAGAATATGAAGTTTTGGAATATGTTCATATGAATTTGATTGTTAAAATTATGATGTATTTTTCCCTTTGATTTTTAAATTCAATAAAAAAAAAAAATTGCACATGCGTATAGCATGATCTTGTTACTGATGAGTGTGCATAAAGCTGATGATATTCTTATAATGAGTACATAATTTATATTTTTACTAAATTAGGTTATTATATTGACTAAATTGAAATTTTAAAGCATTAATATGTGTTTTTTTATGATTGGCAAAGTATTGTTTTTGCTAGCAAAATTTGATATTTTATCTACATTCAAGAGGCAAAACATTATGACCACCCCTACATTTTGCAATGAACTCGCCTGGATGACGTGGAAGGCATGTGATCAGGTGGAAGTGGTATTTAACTGGTATTAAGTGGTGGTATTAATCCATGCCAAGGCGAGTTGAAGCGGTGTTGCACGCCAAAGGTGGGCTAACTCGTTATTGGCAGGTGGTCATAATGTTTTGGCTCTTGAGTGTATATGAATCTAAAAATATAACTATGAAACTTTCAAAACTAACTAGGAAAATGTCAGAAATATTTTTAATTTAAATCCTTATTCATAATATGATCTATTTAAAAAATAAATTCATTAATATACTGTAGTTATTGCTGAGCCTGATATATCTTTTGTCAATGATATAAAAACAAGAACCCAATAATGATTATATAATATTTGTGTGCGTATAGTAATTCAATTCTGTTTTTGTAAATATTAATATGATTTTAGGTGAGATATGTTTGCTATGGCTCGTAAAAATGCTCCTTGCATTCTTTTCATTGATGAAATTGATGCTGTTGGTCGCAAAAGAGGAGGCAGAAACTTTGGTGGTCACAGTGAGCAAGAAAACACACTCAATCAACTTTTAGTTGAAATGGATGGTAAATAAGAACTATTATACTAAAACTACATTTTAAAATTTTTTTTTAGTAATGATTAATTTTTAGAAGACAAACATTGACTAATTAATTTTTCTCTCTTCAGGTTTTAATACAACTACTAATGTTGTGGTTCTTGCTGCAACAAATAGAGTTGATATTTTAGATCATGCTCTTCTTCGACCTGGGCGATTTGATCGACAAATATTTGTTCCAGCTCCTGACATTAAAGGAAGGTTAGTAATTAAATGTTAATTTAGTTTTTTTCAGAAATCTGTGGAATGGTTTAATATGACTACTATTAAAGAATTATTTCTCTTCTTTTATTCTATTAAATAAGTATTTATTTTCATTAAATTCTAAACTTTTTATAAGGAAAATTACTCCAATTTTAAAAGCAGTAGCATTAATTTTTCTACTAACCATTATGTTATAGATTTTATTATGTATATATATATATATATTAAACTGATTCACTCAACTACAATTTTTTTATTTTCACTGTTAATTTTAACAATTTCTCTTAAGAGCCTTTTTTCAGTTTTATTAACAATGATATTAAATTATTTTAACAGATCCCTCTTTAATTAGCTTATATTAAATATCCATTCAACAATTTCTTTAATTATTAGAATGAAGTAAAACTTTACTAGTTTTATATTTATACATTATCAATTTTATCTTTAGTCAGAATGCTAATTTGTGTTGATATTGTGCCTTAATTTCTTTAACTACTCTGATATTCTTATTTTTTTTTTAGTTCATAAATATTGAAGATATGATTACTTGGAAAAAACTTTAAAATTTTCTTTATATTGGTTTATTTATAACGGCAATTTGTTTTTAATATGTAACTAAATTTTAAGATGTCATTGATTTAGCTTCTTTATTATATTTAGCTTTTATTTATTAATAAAAACCTAATGTTTTCTTATAGAGCTTCAATATTTAAAGTGCATCTTCAGCCATTAAAAACTAAAATAGATAAGTTTGATCTTTCTCGGAAAATGGCTGCTTTAACACCAGGATTTTACAGGTATATATATTTTTTTTAAAATTACGTTCATGTTTTTATATATATATAGTGTAGCATTCAGTAAAACCAAGAAATTACTAACTGCAATATAATTAAATGCAGTCTCTTTTCGTGTGCCCAATTAGTTTTTAAAGAAGAATGATTGCATGTAATTGGTTCTAAAATTCCTACTATTTAACTATGAAAAATATTATTTTTGCATTTTCAAATTTATTATATTTTCTTTTTTTAATCTACTTGAAATTTTTACTAAAGATCAGCAAAAAAAAATTTCAGCTATTATGTTGTTATTTAAAAAATTGGTAACATTTAAGTATTATTTCATGCATCAAGTTTTTATTCTATTTTATAAAATTTTGTATAAATTATTAGTGATATTTATCTATTTTTCATATTGCGTCCATTTTTATGGGGAAATTAAATTTCAACTGACTTAACTTCATCATTTATTTCAGATTTTTTTTAGTATTTACAATTGCTCTAAATTTTTTTCCAATTTTAGACAATTATTAAAATGCTATACATTGATCTTAATAAATTTATTACATTCTCTATGAATAGGTGCTGATATTGCCAATGTTTGCAATGAAGCTGCACTGATTGCTGCTCGAGATTTAAATGAAACTATATTGATGCCACATTTTGAGCAAGCTATTGAAAGGGTTGTAGCTGGTAAATTTAGATTTATATTGGATATACCTTTAAATTTTATCTTTGTACACCTTTAAATTTATTATTTTTAATCTATATTGATGATGAGCCAAAATATGCTAATAAATTTTTATCTATCCTAATTCTAGGGATTATTTTCCCTTGAATTAAAATATAGAATCAAGTATATTGCAACCTATACTTTGTAAAAAAAAAAAAAAATGTATAAAATTGTATCCACTTTATGAAAAGGCAAATTAAGTAAAACTAAATTTATTTTAGGGTTATGCACAGTTTGTCTAATAATAAAAGAAATATTAAACATTTAGCAGTATACAAAATCTATATTATTGATAATAATTTTATTGCATATACATTCAAATTTGTCTTCAAAGAAAATAGTATTTCTTAAAAATGTAATAATCTAAGCAGGATTAAAATAATCAATTTTAATAATTACCAGATTATATATAAGAAACTTAATAATGCATAACCCCTAATTTGTTAATTGCCTTCATTACAAAATCAATACTGTTCATATATTAATTTTAATATATATTGGAAGGAATGGAGAAGAAAACCAATGTATTGCAGCCTGAAGAAAAGAGGACTGTGGCCTACCACGAAGCTGGACATGCTGTTGCTGGATGGTTTTTAGAACATGCTGATCCTCTACTGAAAGTATCCATCATTCCTAGAGGAAAAGGGCTTGGCTATGCACAATACCTTCCAAAGGAGCAATACTTATACACAGCAGAACAGGTAAATAGATTTATGCATATGCTTGCAAAATTAAATCTTTCAGAAGTCAAAATGCCTAATGTGTAACCAAAACTCGTGCAAAAATATTAACTGATTTAAGTGTTTAATTAATTAAATAGAAACTGTAATTTTTGTTATTACTGCTTGAAAAATGGAGTTATTAAATATTTAAGTATATTTAATTGTTGTTTATCCTTTAAATATAATAATTCTTTATTGATATCAAGTGTTATCTTCTATTTCTCTCTTATAAAAGCCTTAATTATTATTAATGTTGTTTTATTATAATATTTATTCAATAATTTAATTAATAAAAACTTTATCTACATTTATTTTGTATTATTATATACAGCATGCATATATTTAGAAATACATAATTTGGCTTCTGGTGTGTTTGCTTTTTTCTGCTGAATTTCATCTAAATTTTAATTTTTTAATTTATATTTTTTAATAAAATTTATCAAATAAAATATATTATAATACTGAGAAATTCTACTGTTAGGATTATTATATGATTCGTAGAATTCCATTAAAATTAAGGTTGGTTATAGTTTTAAACATATTGGTACAAAGAAAATTAAATATACAAGGAAACAAATATGTATTAATTTTAAGGAGAAAAAAAAAATTGTTTAAAAACTAGGCTTATGTATTTTAAGTAAAAGAACAGCATTCATGACTAACTTTATATATACTTAATTACTATTTGTTAAATGTAAAGCTTAAAACTGTGCTTGATAAATGTAGTATTGAACTATAATGAAACAAACTGTTAGTAATTTCCAAAATTATGGAATCTTATCTATGAATGTATATTCTGAATTTTGTAAAGAATTAAAAGTACTAATTAACAAAATTTGGTTTTATTTAAAGGAATATATTTTTTGAAATTTGTTTACTGAATTTCTATTTTATTAATCAAGAATCATTGAACTTCTAAATTCCTTTTTTTCCAGTTTTCTATGAATGCCAATAAGCAATTAAGAATAAAAAATATTGAAAATTTAAGATTTGTTTACATCATATTTAAATGAACTACATATTGTGACTTTTTATTGAAAATTTTCTCTCTTAACCATAATAAAAAAAAAAAATGGTAAACAAAAAGGTTTTATTGTTAATTACTCTAACCTGTGTGACAGTATTCAATAGTTCAGCACATTCCATAATCCAGCACTGATTGAGCCTTCAATTTCGTATTGTTATGCATAAATTAAAGGCATTTGTTGACAACCAGATGGCAATACAATGCTGCTCCCATTTTCATTAAACATGTACATATATTTAATACATTATAAATGTACTTGTTTTAGTTTTTAGATAGAATGCTTTATTTTTGATATCTTCCTTAAAATTTTATTGACACTCAATAATTCGGCAGAATCAATAATCCAGCATGGCTTTGATCTCTTAGTATGCCAGATTAAAGAGATGTTACTGTAGAGATAGTTAAGAAATGATAGTTTTTGTAGCTGAAATGCAATCAAAACATGCATAATGCTGATCATATAATCTAAATCATTGTTATTTATTTGTATTTTTGTAGCTTTTCGATAGAATGTGCATGACATTAGGAGGTAGAGTTTCTGAACAGATCTTTTTTAAAAAAATAACTACTGGTGCTCAAGATGATTTGAAAAAAGTCACACAGAGTGCTTATGCTCAGGTATCATTTTTTTTTTTTTAATTTTATATTTATTACTAATATTTTAATTTCTTAAACAATATGTATTGGCTAGAATATGTTTCATATGTGTATATACATAGAAAGTGTACACTTGCTAATGTTTGTGATTCATTCTGGAAGGCTGTTTTTTTTATCCTTTTGCTTATTGATAGACTATTTCTTCCTTTTAAGAAATGGAAAATAAAAACAAAAGTGGTTTTTGTCTTAATAACAAATTTTTGATATTAATTATAAATATCTACTAATTTTTTGAAGGGGGTTTATGTTGCCAGTTTGTAATGCAAATGCATTTTCAATCAATGAATTCCACAATTGCTTATCTTCCCTAAATTTAATTTTTGTTGACAATTGTGCTTTGTTGGATTACAGATTTTTGAGGTATAGAATTGTGACATGTTTTTTATCGTTGTTGTTACTATTTAATCATATATTATACAGTTTTAAAAACTGAAAAAAAAATTCAAAAAATGATAAAATATTAATAGTAAGGGTTTTTGTTAAAAAGAAAAACATCTCTAAAATTCTGTAGTTAGATATCTAGTAAAAGATAGGAAGTTGTTTATAAAATTAAAACAGTTGTTAATTTCAAATTAAAAACTGACCATTTATTACAACAACTCTGATAATAGTATGCTTTAGTTTCAAGCATTATAATTATGAGAACTTTATAATGAATTGTGGGAAAACAAATATTGTAAAATAAGAATTTTTTATGATTTTATAATATTTGATTATATATATCTAGATAGATAAATATATTGAGTGCATATTTCATTTGACTTTGATTCATATGTATGATATATGTTTAGTTGCTCTGCCAAAGTTTTTCTGAAGAACTAGTTATTTATTTGTTGAATCTTTATTGTTGGAAAAATTAAATGTTACAAAAAGATACCCTTCTGTTTCTACAAATTATATGATTTAGATATTGTTGTTTAGTTTCAATCGACATCGTCAGATTTTAATGATTACTTTTTATTCAAAAAACCATTAGCAGTAAAATATGCAGAATTTTGTATAATTAAGTTCAATTTATCTGTAAAATGTTTGCTACATTTTTTTAAATATTTGCATCATATGTGAATTTATAAATATGAAATACTTAAATATTTATTTAAGCTTTATTTATAAAATTACTTTACATAGGTAGTGCAATTTGGAATGAATGATAAAGTTGGCCAATTATCTTTCGATTTACCTCAACCTGGTGATGTTGTAATTGATAAACCATACAGTGAAGCAACTGCACAAATCATTGATTCAGAAGTTCGGGCTTTGGTGTCAAGAGCTTATAATGCCACTGTCAAACTGTTAGAAGAACATAAGAAAAATGTTGAAAAGGTATTTCTTTATTGCAGTTTAAATGTATTTTATTTAAATGCTTATTAGTATTCTTTTATAAAGTTTTTCATTGGGGCAATTTAATCATTTTTTTTTGTACTAATTATAATTTGAATATAACTTTAAAAGATAATATGTAATTAATTTTAATTGTTTCGTTTTCAAATGCTGGCCAATTAATTTGAGACCATTTGGTAGTGGAATTGTAGCTATGTAACAGATTCAGCATTATCCAAAGTACACCATAATGGGAATTGTTGTATTATAATTGTTCGTTCCCAACTACAATTCGTGCAATTATAATTTGAAATTATCATCTTCTGAATTGGGTTTCTAATCCTCCTACTTGTATGAATGGAGGGACATTCCTAGCTACAGATTTATCATGCTTGTTTTTGCCTAAATATAGGAATTTGTTTACAAATCAAGGTGGGAATTTAAAAAAATGTGACTGCCAACTAATTTTCATGAAAATAATGCTTGTTTTTCCAAAATTCTGAAAATTTATTATTAACTAGTCAGTGCAATGGTACCCTTCAATAATACAACCAGTAATAAATACAGTTACTGCTTTAATAACATACTAAGTAAGTAAGTCTTGATAAATGTTTCTTGGTACTGAGGCTCATAAAAAGCTATCTTGGATCAAATATGAAAGAAGATAAAAGCTGTTCTATTATTAAGAACAAATAAGATTTTATATAGCACATTTGTGATTAAAGTGTGCATTTTTTTTTTTTTTTTTTTAATCCTGTCTGAAGATATTGTATAATACCTGTTTTTGGTGTTGTTACTTTTATAAAATATGTGTGTTTTTGTAAGCAAATTTAGAGTACAAGGATGTGTTTTAAGTTGGTGCAAATAAAATAAAAAGCACTTTATTATGAAAAACTATATATATATATATATATATAATATTACAATCAAACAAAGAAAGCCACTGAATTTATTTCATAAATTTTTTAAATCCAGTAATAAAGATCATAACTGATAAAATTGCAGAATAGAATAAGCAATCGATATAAAAAGTCTGACTCGGGAGTCAGAAACTATTTAGTCGACTCCTACACCTTAGTATTTGAATTTAACATAAATATTTGAATGACAATTACTTTTATTGAACCTATTTCATTTGCTTTATATTTGATAATTTTATTTTTGCATTGATTTATTTTTATTGTTAGAAAATAAGAGCATATTAGTAAATTTATTAATATTTGAGCATATTAATATTTAGGCATTATATTTTTCTGTTAATTTGTTACTGTTTTTTTTTGTAAACAAATTTACGGTACAAGGATATCTCTTAAGTTAGTGCAAATATTATAATTTTAAAATTATAAATTTATGAGTTCAATAAAAGTAATTAAAATTTATTTCATAAATTTTGCAAATTCATTGGTAAAGATCATAGTACATAAAATTACAATTAGGAGTTGGGCATCAATATAAAAAAATTCAATTTAGGAAGGTTCCCTCCCCCCCTATTAACTATCCATGCTTGTAATATAACTTGCATTATCTTCTTCTAATTTAGGCTATAGTTATTTGAAAAGTTTTATTATATTTGGATTAAAATTATTTCATTATAATTTAAATATTTTTATTTCAGGTTGCCCTGCGTCTTTTAGATAAAGAAATTCTCAGTAGAGAGGATATGGTAGAACTCTTAGGTCCCAGACCATTTAAAGAAAAATCTACTTATGAAGAATTTGTTGAAGGTACGGGCTCATTTGAAGAGGACACTACTCTACCAAAGGGCTTACAGGACTGGAATAAAGAAATCAAAGATAAGGCACCACCACCAACTGACACTAAAGATGCTCCAACTAGTGCCTAATATTAGTTTTTTTTTTTTTTTTTTTAATTGTTTGGTGTAGCATCAACTGTGACCATTTTAAAAGAAAATTTCATGTTATGCTGAAACTTTTCTAACACCACTTCCACCTTTTTTTAGAAACAATTCAACATTTTTTACTTTGTTGATTTATGATCTAAGTCAATCATTAAGCAATAACAATTTTTTTTGTGTGTATGAAATATATCTTATGCAAATCGATGTTAAGAATTCGGGTTGTGAATAAAATTATTTGTTGAACCCAATCAAAGATTTCTAATTATTAAACAACTGCACTGTAAAGAATTTTATAAATGGATTTTAATATTTTTAAAAATGTGATTTCAGCTTTTGGAAGACTTAGTTGAAATATTTGCGATAAATTAATGGAAAAGCAGGAAGAGTCAGCTTTCGTTTCATCAATTTTCATAGCTCATATTTTCTGAAATTTATTTGATTTCTATGCTCATGTTTTTGTTTTATTACCATGTATAGTATTCTTGGTATTTTATTTTTCTGTGTTATTAAATGCTGTTCTAAATTAAAAATTAGCTACTGGATTAAGAATATGCATATTTAATTCATGAAAATCAAAAAATGTACTTAGTTACTGCAGTTTCCTTCAAATTAATTAACTAAGAAATTCTATTTAAAATATATTATTGCTACCAAAAATGCTGTACATCAATTTGAAATTGTATGCATTAAAATAAATTACTTATTTTAAAATTTTCAACATGAAGTAATATTTTTGTTATAAAAATTGTGTTGAATGTGAATAGATTTTTCTAATGAAACACTTATAAACACATTTTGTAAAGCTGAAAAAAAAAAAACCATTTTTTTTATTGTATGTTTAAAAATTTTAATAACAGTTGACTGATTTTTCATAGAAAGATTTGATTCATTTTATCATGTTTCTAGTAATTTTTATGGCATTATTAAAATTTATTTATGTCACTTGTTAGCATTTCATTTACAGCATGACTTGAAATTTGTATATTGTAAATTGTGTACAATAAAATAAATTATTTTTTTTATGGAATCTTGCAGATTCCTTAGTTGATTTCAAATGGTATGTTGTCTTTTTAATTTTGCCTTTCATGTAAACATCTTCAATTGTTTCAGTGTGTAGAATTACATACAATAATTAACAATAAATCTTCTTGCATGAGCAGGTTTCATTTAGAGGGGGAGGGCTGTCATATCTTAGTTTCGATGTTTTCTTTTTTTTTTTGTGTGTGTGTGTTTGAACCAAATGGATACAAGATAAAAAAAAATAATTAATATGTGGTATTTCGATTCGGATACCTTTTCAATTATTTAGTTGAGTAAGACTTATTTATCACTTTCGTTATATTATAACTTATACTTTTTATTTTCTTGAACTGAGACAAAAATCATGGGTGTTTGCCTATATATATATATATTGATTTTGGTATTCAACAGCACATTAAATTTGTATTTTGTTGACTGATTTGTATTACACCAAAGTGCCAATAACCACATAGTTAACTACTATAGAGCACTATGTTAATCACAATAGTACTCTATTTCAATAATGCCCAAGCTTGTTAAACACAGGGTCATGAATATTCATTGTGTTTTATAGCAAATTTGTATACAAAACTGTTCACTTTATCTTTTCATAATTATGTATATTGCTACTAAGAGAATAACAAAAAGCTCATTTTAATTTTGTACACAGTTTTGCTGTTTAAAAATGTAGTTTTGTTTGACTTTGTAGTAGCCATATACAAAATTAATTTTAATTAACCAAGTAGTTTTTATTTTGTGGATTTATCAATATTCACAAATGCAAAATTTGTTCACTAATATATGTTAGCCTGAAACAGTTTTCACATTTTTATTGTATTACTAACAAAAATTTACAATTGTTTTAGTAAAACAATAGAAGTTTAGTAAATGGTCTTCTGTAATTTTTTTTTTGTATTTTAAATGTAATGAATTCCTAATACTTATTCAGTTGAATTTAAAAAGGTTATTCATCAACAATTTATTATATCAAATAGAAATTATAACAGGGTATTTGGGAAAATTGCCTACATATTAAATTCAAAATCACATATTGTTATGCCAGCAACTTGATTTATACATCCCTATACCACAGAGAATTAATTTAATTATATGATTAAATTAATTAATTTAATTATATGATTTTAAAATGGATAAAATAACTAGTTAACCTTAAACAGATAATTGTTTAAACTATCTGGTTATTGTAATTAAAATATCAGAGTTTATATACAAACGTAAATATGTATATTTGCAAAGTGAAAACAGAAAGGAGACATCCAATTTTGAGGAAATTAACTATTAATAAAAGTACTACTTATAAAATATACGAGAGAAACTTGTTTTCAGATTGTGTATAAAATATGAACATATCTACTAATTATAGTTTAAAAAATTTCCAATTCAACCTCGGGATACAGTGATAATATCTTGATAACCACTCCTGGTAAATTGTGAAGTCAATTTAATAACTTTTATCAAAATGATAAATCTGAATTTTTATTCTTATAATTGAAGGACTTCTATTTCAACTGGTAGATTTTCTCTAAATTTGCATGGGTAATTTAAATTATTTTATTGCAAATATAAGTCTTCAATGTGAAGCCAGCTTAAATTGGAATGTGTTGAAGATTCCATGTCGAAGATTAACCCATTTGCATCATTTGAAAAAAAAGTTTTAAAATTGGCCCATATTGCCAAAGTATTTTAAAGCTAGAAATATTTCAAATAATTATAAAAAAAAAAATGGTGTACACAAAGAATTTATAATTTGATGTAGTTCAATAAAGTTATACATTGAAAATAATTTCAGAAATTCAGTTTTATAGTTTTGCTCCGCATGATAGTAGTTATCGAAAATGTTACATACCTAGAACTCTGAAAACTTTTACCATTTTGTTACTCTTTTGAACTCTTACCACTTGAACTGGAACTATACTTCGTCTCAGAACTTTTCCCTCTCACTTCATTGTTGGTAGTGATAAATGCTGGTTTTGTGTCTGCATTTTTTTTTTATATTTATGTATTATATATCGTCATTTGTGATGTGCCCAATAAAAAAAATAGGAAATATTTGAATTGGTTGACTACATACCGACCTTATATTCATGTTTGATTTTTGATTCATTTTTGATTAGAAAATGTGCGTGCTTATATTCATTTTGATTAGAAAATGTAAGTGCTTATATTCATTTTTAATTCGAAAACTCCGTTTAGTCCATGTTTCCAGTAACCAGAGTTGGTGTTGCCAGTTATTCCGGTGAAATGAAAATTGAAAACGAAAGCAGTGTGAATCCTGTTTTATAAGCTGGTTCACACAGAAAATTTGAGATTCGAAACTAGATCGGACATCATTAATAACTGCTAAGGAACAAAATTTTAGATTTGGTTAGAGACATCTTTCCGACATTCTTCAGGAAGGCTGGTTTCCACCAGATACTAAAATTTCCCTTCTAGAATCTGGCCAATCGGAAGACTGCTCGGCCCACTCAAGCTTCTAATTGGCTGGCATTCTACATCGTGAGATTTTTGTGTCTGGTAGCAGGGGTCAACCTACGTCGAAAAATTTAGGGTGACAAAAAAAATTATTGAACTAGAGCACAAAATAATAAACACAACCCATAAAAATATTTTCATTTACTTGAAACTAGAAAATATATGAGTAGCAAAATCAAATACAACAGGAAGTAGCAGTTCAACGTCAAGTTTAAATTCGATTGTTATTTGATTTGATTTGTCCTCTACGGTCACTTTTACACTTCAGGCTGATTCGGGATCGGGACATACAGTTTAAAGTGGATTCTCACTAACAAATAACCTTGCCACTGCCAGGATTCAAACCTGATACCTGTGGTACCAACAGCTAAAACGTTAGTCAATTGGTCATCAGGGCAGCGTCATTTGGTATAAAATTTTGAATCGTTTTAATCGATAAGTGAGCTACTTCAATCCAATGATTTTGATAACATTACCTTAGAAGTGGAAAATTTAGCCAACAAAATCGACGTAGAAGAAAAATTTCAATTGACTACACCACATCAGCGTGTTCGAATTACAAAACGGAATTTTTCCCATGAAAGTTTAGACTGCATCCGTCAAAAGTCATTGGCAATTTGCAGGAAGAAACTTCAAGATATTGTTTTAACGTAAGTTTAGATTTTGTATATCACTGTACTAGTTTTGTTTGTGGTTTAAAAAGTATATTTGCGTTAACTCTTAAAAGAGTAGGTACTGGTTTTAATTTGTAAGTTCGTTGTTGTTATCTGATTAAAAATGGAAATTTTGTTTTTCAATAAAACAATTTTCGTAAATCTGTATCTTTTTAAATCTTGAAGAATGAAATTTTTTTAGGTTTGCCTGCGAACGGCGAAAACGCTTGCGCTGGTACTGCTTGTGGTAATTCACCTTAAAGCTACGTTAATAAGATGAGTGAAAATTCAGTTTGAAAATGATATGTAGGACAAGAGAACTGGCTTCTGAGCGACTGGATTTCAGCATTGGTCTCAATGTAATTTCCAGCTTTAATTTTCATTATTATTACTATTTCCGAAAATTGGAACGTCATGTTAAGGAAAGACATAAGATCCGTGTATATTTGAGCTAACGTTTTAAAACAGAAGCCACTTGTTCTTGATAAAAAAAAAAAACTCATAAAATTTGTGATGAATTCTTAAACCAGTACTTTTATTGGTTACTTCTAGTGTAGGGGGTCTCCAAATTACTGCCCGCGGGCTAATACTGATTTATTTGATATTACGTTTTAAAATTTACAATGTACAATTCTCTAGCTAATATTCTAGAGAAAAATGGCAAAATCCTCCCAATGACATGCCCTTAAAAATTTGCCTCTAAATACCAACCGAAATTGATAACGTAACTGAGTTCAACCCTGTGCCGTAGATATCTCAGTCACCGGTTAGTTAGGAAACAAACTAGCTAAGCTAAAAGCTAGGTCTTGTCCCCTATGACTTAGTGGATGAATCAGTGCGTCCTTAGGCTAAAAAGTTTGAAGAGCCCTGTTCTAGAGAATTCAAAAAGGTAGATAAGATTGCCGGATAGCTGATTGATGTAATACTTGTAATACTTACTTATCTAAATACATTCTTCGATAGTATCAGGAATTGAAAATGGTTAACTATTATAATAAGTGGCTTAACAATAAGGGCGGCAAGACGGGCAAATTGCCGCGGGTCCCAGCCCAAACGAAGAGAGATTATGAGGTCATGAAATGCCTAACATTTATTATTACAAAATGGAGCCTGATGGCCAAGTGGCTAGCTCTCTGGCGTTCGGTACCACAGGTTTCGGGTTCAATTCCGACGATTTGGACCTTTGTAGTGGTTCAGAATCCCCTTTAAGACGTAGGTCCCGGTCTCATATGACCGTGAGCGTCCTAGAGCCCAATCAGACTTCTCACCCACATCATTCAAACTGTAAAAGGTCAACTCAGCTCTAGGCACAGTGGTGTGGCGTAGTAATAGTAGTACAGAATAAAGCAAAATTTATTAATTGAGTATTTAATTTGTGTATTTAATTTTTATTTACTAAAGTGATAAACTTACAAAAAATGTGTATTAAGATTTTGAACGTATTCATTTGTATGAAAAATATATCACATCTGGTAGTAATAGTAATATAGTTAAACAGTTACGCATGGGTAATCCCGGTGCTAGGGACTCTCCCGATTTCTGATTCGTGAATAGGTATTACTAAATAAAAAGTGGGAATTTCCTCTGCCACCCATGGGACACTTTTAAATTCACTTGCTGTGGAATTCTCATGATTCTTGACTAGGTACTCAAAATAAAGTGGAAATTCTCGCTGGCAAGTCAGATATTTCCAGAAAGCGAGGAAAAGTCCATTGTTTCATGAATACTGCATGCGATTAGTTGTAAAGTTAAATAGTTGATTTGAGGAAATTCGATAATAACATGTCTAGTAATGGAAAGTATCTTAGTGGGAGTAAAAAGCGAAAAAGAAAGATGGAGTTTGAAGGGAAAAAAATAAAAGTTATCTAAAGTAAGTCAATACTTTAAGAGTGAATAAAAAAAAAAAAAAAAAAACGAATAGTGCGGTGAAAATGAAGAAATTAGCCGAACTGAAAGTGATAATTTTACACTCACTTCAATGAAGTAAAAAATAAATAAATAAATAATGACAAACTTACTACGGGCAATTCCTAGTCACTTATCAGACACTGTGCTATTTTATATTCTTCATATACAAAACAAATAAGCTTCAACCAAAATGGTGGCAAAGAAAGAAAAGAAATTCTCTAAGAAAATATCTTCGTGACAGGTGAAAAAGTTCTAAGGACATTTTTTTTTTTTTTTTTTTCTAATGCAGCTGGCAAACACTCAGACAATTGTCTTTTATGCCTTAAGGCAAGCGCCGCACCGATATTACTCACTTAGCACTACCCAGGATGTGTGTGTAGCGCGAAGATAAAGCTACGGACGCGGGTAACACTACCCCGCAACGCTATACGATCATGTTCGACCGATGTCTACGGTTTAAAGTGGATTCGAACCGAACCACTACAAACATCTATGGCACCGCCGGGACTCGAACCCGAAACCTGTGGTACCGAGCTCCAGAGCGCTAGCCACTCGGCCATTCAGGCTCAGTTCTAAGGACATTTGCAATAAAAAAATGATGAAGTATCTGTGCCTCCTCGCCATTAAGCTCAAATCGAATTACAAGGAATCAGGTTATGGAGAGGTAGTGAATAACGTAATAGTTATAATATGGAAAAGTAATAGTTATAATATGGAAAAAATACCAAAAATGTTTAATTTAGATATCAATACATATGTTTTGTATGGGCCAACTTTGAAATCTTCGTTACAAACTGTGGTGCTACTTTTGAACTGTTTGGACGCTGTCAGTTAAAATTGATCAAGATATAACATTTGTTTATCATGCATAAGAAAATCTAGTAAAAATAGTAAAAAATCGTTAAACCACAAATTGTCATCCTAATTCAAAATGATGAATGAGAAGATAAACTCTCCCCTACAGTGTCATATTGAAGAATGAAAAAGCACGATAGCACCGTTTTTTCCTGCTTTCTTTACTCCTTTTTGGTTCCACAGATGGCGCCACGATGAAATTATTTTCACTTCGACTAATTTTCGGCCAGTTAAAAAGTGAGAAAGGGGGGTTAGAGAGAAGGGAATCCTATAGTATTTGCTCAGCAATAAATGTTTTACACTCTCTACGATTATCATCACGACTCTGTTACCGGAATGAACATTTCAAAAAATGAATATCCATATTGCCAGATGGAATGTGGAGAAAAAAGTATCATGTAAACCCCACGTAACTTTTAATAAAGGCCGCAACTCGTTCGAATTATTCTGCTTTCTAGTTATTATTCTCACATGTTAACAAAATTGGGTAATTCGATTTCCTGTATTTGTTCGTAATTGGTGATAAAAGCTTTTGTACCCCTTCCGTCACACCTTTTAATTTGAGACCAACCTTTTAATGAGACCAACGACTTCTATGTCCTCAATCAAATGTCTACTACAAATTGTTACTTATTTGAAGAGTTTGGCAAACATTTCTGCCCAAATTCGTAAAAGTATTGAAGGATAGAAAGACTATATTAATAAAAGATGCCATCAAGTTTCCAGTATCACCCAGGTGATAGTGTTAGGTAGTCCTCCATCTCTACAGCAACACTACTCAGAAAAAGACAAATTCATACCTTAAAGAGATGGACAGTATTTAATGTGACCCAAGGTTCTTCTATAATTTACGAAATGACATTGACGAACCATACGGGTGAAGTTCTTGGCCTATAAAGTGATAACTCTCACAAAACGAGATGGGAGGGGGTGAACTAAATATTGTAAACTCTGCATCAAAAACAATTACCTGGAACCAAGGGAAAGTATGATGAATGTTAAAAAAGAGGTCTCTAGCAGATTAAATATAGTCTATAATTTTTGCAGCATAAGCACAACAATTTTTTGTCCCTTTGTACAATATGTATAACTGTATCTCTTCGTATTTCAATAACAAACTAAATTTGAGAATTTCGGCATTATTTTTATCTATTTACCATTACACCATAAAGTTTTTTAATTTATAATTGCTATATTCTTTTTTGCAGAATAATTACTATCAATATATTTGTTTTTTATTGATTGAACAGTATTTTAATGAATTAGTTTTTATGTATTTCATTTGCTTGTAATGAACAATTGTGGTTTAGTTGAACAAATAACCAAATGCCACATATTCATAACTCTTATATTTAAAAACAGGTAACATTTACATAACTTATCATTCAGCCATCCAGAGTTAATAAAATAAATACCCCCTCAAAAAAGGTTCAAACTAGGGTACAAGACAAAATTTTTTTATTACATAATGATGTCTTGTGACCTAAAATCCAACAAATTACTTAATATTGTTAGGAAAAGTTTAATAAACAGCCAATATACATCCTATATAATATTTTAATTATATTTTTGGTGTTTTAACTAATTTTCAAGATTTTTCACATTAATATTTTATATTACATTTTAGAAATAGATTTCCAAGATTTAATCCTATATTTGCCTTTTAAAAAAACAACACTTAATTTAACTGCATGTATACCTTCTTAAATATATTTATAATTAAGCACAGTAATTTTAATTGATTTATTCATTAAAATAAGAGTGATGTAAAAATATTTCAGACAATTTTTTTATTCAAAAACCAATATACAACAGAAAAAAATTTATAACTTTATTGACTCTGTCAAATTCACAAAAGACATTTAGAAAACTTTCATAATTTAAGGCACATTGACTGCAGGGTTTTAAAAACACATGAATTTATGACAGTGTACTGAACATTATGTTATAAAAGTAATCAATATACATTTTTAAAAATAAATGTACATATCGAAAACATACCATTGAAAATGCATATTTACCTATAATACAATTGACTATAATGTAACAATTTGTATCATTAGTTTTGTTACAACATTATAGTACAATAAATTATAAATAATTTCACTAGGGGCTCTAAAAATTATAACTACATACATAATATATGTGTGTTAGCAATGAAAACTTTTGATTTGATGAATATATTCCTTAAAAGAGTTTTAATTATACAACAATTTTGGGCTTTAATTTTATGTACTTTTATTGCAGTCTCTAAAGAAAGATTTTGAAACAGATCAATAAATATCTTTTCAGAAACTATATAAATTGGATGCAAGATTTGAAGTTCGTAGCTGTTCCTATTTAAAAGTATTTTAATCCGTACAATGGACATTTTTTTTTCTAGTAAAAATTCGTTACTGTTCATAGTCTATTTCCTATCAATCAAAATGCATAGCAGAATATACCATTATCCACGTTACCTAAAAAGAAAAAAAAAGCTTAAGGAACAATAACATCTAATTAAAAAATGACATTAAATATTTCAAAATACAAGAGAAAATCTAAAATGAGAATACAATAACCATTAAAAAAAAAGTATATTAAAATATAAAATGCAATATAGTATTTATAATTGAAGAAAATATGTTTTAATGCCGTAATTATTACACGGCTATTATTAGACGTATTTGATCAAAATCACCCGTTGACAAGTGAAATAAACATTGCCTTAATTCTTCACATTACAATAAAAATACATTGTTTAAATATAAAAATTCTTAAAAACTAAGAAAGAATTTAAATTTAATAGTATGTTCACATCTTTTAATAAATTTTTTAAAAAAATTTACAACTAATGATAAAATAACCAAATTTAAAGTAAATGAAATAAATCACTTAAAAGTTATTTTTTGTTTTTAAGCACTTATATTAACATATCAATACTCAGTTGTGAAGAGTAGGTTAAAAAATTTCGTCAATTTTATCTTACTAATGGATTTTAAAGAATTTATGTAATAAATTCACTAATTTTTATTAAACTCATATTTATAAAAGTTTTTTCATAATAAAGTATATCTTTGTAATCTAAATTTGCTTACAAAAGGTATATATATATATCTTATACAAATAACAGTATCAAATTAATAGGTCCCCAAAATATTTTAAAAATAGTTTAAAATAAAATTGTACATTTTTATCACAAGTACTATATTTGCAATACATTAAATGATACTTTTAAAAAATAACAGAATAATTTCTATCAGATCTTTCATCATTGATCAAAGATAGCTTTTTATGAGTGCCGAGAAAAGTCTCTCCGTATTTACTAAGTATGCTGCTAAAGCAGTAACTGTCATTGCCATTGGTTGCATTATCAAAAGATACATTTGGTTTGTTTTGTTTAAATTTCAATGTTTAACTCCAAGAATTTTAGAACAAAAATTATTTTTATAAAAAAGTGCTTGACACCTTGAATCTGATTCCCTGAACACTTCAATATTTCTTTTAAATAAAATAAGGAATAAATAAATTAAAAGAGTTCATTTTTAATTTATCATATTATGAAAAATTACTAGTTGAAAAAGTCTTACTAGGAAACTTGCAAATGATGTCATAAACCCTTCTTTTACTAGTTCCCAAACACCTCCAAATTCTTCATCATCTATTTTCTGGAAGGCTGATGTATATGTATACAAAGTAATTACATTTAATAGTGAAAACCTAAAAGATATTAAATCAATTAAAATGTATTATTTATTATTAATATATAAAATGTTATTCACAAATATCATAAATTTTCAGTTATGTATAATATTACTTAAATTATTTAAAACCATAATTTTTTTTTAGCAACAACAAAATACATGTATTTTACAAATAAGTATATCCATAGTAAATTTTTAATTCAGATTAATTTTAAATTTTTAATTTTAGAGATATAGATATTGGAAAAAAAAGAAGTGCAAATCATTAAAATTGAATAAACTTCAAGAAAAGTGGTTTAATTTATAAACTTATTAAAAATATTACTGATAATAAAGTAATTAATAACAGTAAATAAAAAAAATACTTCGCATGATTATAAATATATATGTATCATCTAATGATTATAGGTAACTTTTAAAAGCAAACATAAAAGGATTACTCTAGTGCATTTAATAACCAATAACAAAAATAGCTGTGAATCACATTTTCAGCTAATTATTTATAATTGTACATGGTGAATCATAATGATAATTAAAGCATATCACACAACTTTAAAAAAAAAAAAAAAAAAATGAAATGCGATAAGGCTAGGCACAGTCTGTGCATCCAACATTAAATTCTGTAAAAAAAAAATATAATGAAAGGTTTAAATTTTTGATGTATCTGTAGGCATTTTTGCTCAATGCCCTGATAGTAGAAAAGCATTCATAAAAATACAAAATAAACAGACTTGATAAATCAAGGAAAATATAAATTTCACTCTCACACTTTTTTTTTCTTTAAATAAAAATTAATCTTTTAGATATTATGCATAAGATTTCAGATAATTTAAATTAGCAATATTATTATTATATGATTTTAGAAGAATATATCTTTTAAAAATTGAAGTTTTGTATCCTTGAGCAAAGTATACAGATGAAAAAACTGTTATAAAATTTTAAACCCGATTCCTGATTTTTCTATTAAAATGCAATATAAGTAAATGTACGATAATAAATATATTTTTTAAATTTATCTCAAAATGAAATATTTCAATTTAATAAATTTATATATAATAGATATATACTTACAAGGCTAATCCGATAAATCCTCGTAGTGGAATGAAGCCCCATGCTAAGCCTAGGACAACACCAAGAATTTGTCGACCCCAATATATCACATCTAGAAATTCATCCTGAAATACAAACAATTCTAAAGATAAAGAAACTGTAAGATAAGATAAGATAATATAAGATTAAAGAAAAATAAAAGACCAAGAAAGATTAATAAGCATACACTGCACAATAACTTAAAATATTTATATGCAAATCTCGAATGGCAACAATCACACAAATGTAAATATATGTTTTTCATAGACTAGTCAGATAACATAAAATGAATCATACATATCTCATTTGATGACTTAATACATAAAAAGTTCTATATTTGCAATTAAGTATTTCCAAAATTGTGAATTTTATCTACTTCCTTCCAAATTATCCAAAATTCATTCTGTTGAACATTTAATTATTCAATAAAATATCAGATGCCTTACAGAATTAAACAAGAATAGATAATACATTTAATATACTCATATAAATTAACTAAACTAAAATTAATGTATAAGTAAACCTAAAAATATTGTTCATACATTAAATTATAAAAAGTTTCAAACACATATTATAATATTTTTGTTTTTAATTTCTCTTTTCCCTAAGTAAGCATAATTTTATTTAATTAAGCAAAACTTATTAGAAATACATCCTGAAATATAAATAATTTAAAAATAATCAAATAAGATAAAATAGATAACGAGAAAAAAATCATACAAAACAGAACTGACTATTCAAATCAGAAAAAAATCAAGATTTTCTAGATAATAAAGAGCATATATATAGGTCTGATAAATTATGCACATATTTTAATATTCTATTTAAAAAAATAGTTTTTTTTTTAATTTCTAACAAACTGCAAATTTTTATAAAACAATTAAAAGAAGTACAGCATAAAACCTTATTTAAATTATATAACAATCAGTAAAAAGATTTTAATTATTTAATCTCTTCTTTAATAGCCTCATTTGGAAAATCAAACTTATCCAATTAAGATTTTTATTGAAAATTGTCTTAATAAATGCTTTGATAAAAATAAAAGAAATCTAAATCCATATATTATAACTCAAATGCTAATTTTATCAAAAACTCTACACATATATATAAAAATCATATTCTATTATATAATATACTATATACCCTAATATACTAATATATACTAATGCACTAATAATAAATTAATTATATGTTACTATACTAGAAATTTATTGTATCATGAATCTTAGAAAACAATTAATTACTATAAAAGGTAATCTGAATATACATAAAAATGAATGAAAAATAGAAATTCATACTCCCAATTGAAAAATTAGTACGTAAGTAAATAAAAATAATACAAAACTAGATAACGGGCTATAGAAATAATATTTTCTGTCAATATCATAATATTAGTAAAATTCCTTATATGTATGCATAAAATCATAATTAAATACCTTGTCAGGCCAGCTAGAACAAGGAGTAAATACACGAACCCAGACGGATGGTAAAACGGATTTCAATGTTCCGTTTCTGTCAGATTTTTTCTTTTGATTCATAGTTCAATATAAGTTAATTACAAAAACAGTCCATACATCACATCCACGATACAATTTAAATGGATTACGAATCGAGGGCAATAAAAAAAAAAAAAAAAGAGACTCATGGAAAACAAAACCAACAGTTACAGTTAATAGAAAATGAAAACATTCATCATTCAGAGTTTCCTTAGGAGAGGTTTTAAACCAGCCTTTTTGCACCTCAGTATTCCCTATCTAACCAAGTTTTTTAACCTAAAAATTTTCTCTTTTGGTTGTATCGAAAAGCGTCCTTTCGGCGGGTTTTTCAGTATTTTCCTTAGTACAGTAAAAATTTTTGATTTTTATTACAAACTGAAGTAGGTTTAACTTACAAATGTAAAATAGAAAGGATTGTTATTATTTTTTTGTGTGTGCGAATATTCTTAACGGAACTGCTGAGAAAAAAGAAATATTTAAGAATTCAGCAATTTTAGTGGCAAGTTATACGTCAAAATAATTTATCACAGAATAATGAATGTGGTATATATTTTTAATTATAATATAACAATATTTTAAACTATAATTAACTATAAATATGTCTGGTATCATTAAAAACTTAAAAAGGGGTTATTAATTTCGGTTTTTAAGAGATACAATCATTAAAAATTTTTCCAATTAAAATTGTTAGTGTAAAGGAAATCTAACAGATATTTTAACTTCGTTGAAACACTTTCTAAATTATATAAAATCAATATTCCTTCTTTAAAATATTAAGTGTTTAAAAACAACACCGAATTCTTTGTTTTATTATTATTTCTTCTTCTCTCAATCTAATTAATCAAGCCAAAATCGACTTAATTCTAAATCTTCGGCTGTGGAAATATATATTTTTTTAATTCACTCGATCAATCTCAGATGAGTTTCTTCTCTTGTGGTGATGCAAACACACTAAAGCCATCCCACAAATGTAATGAAACCTTTTTAAATAATGAATTTAATTCGGGGATTCTCTGGGATTATTTGAGGATTTGATACTCCTTATTTCCCAATTAACAATTGCCAAAGAATTATGATCGTTGGAGGAGACGACTCCACTCATTACTCCAATTACTGCAATCCTAAGACAAAATTGGCTAAAATAAACTTTTATAATATCAGGCATTTTCAGACCAAAAGCAATAATTAACAGGAGACGAAATATGAGTAAAAACTCAGTTTTATTTATTTATTTACCTTCCTAGTGAGTTACTTTTTCTCTTCCCATGCTACAATTTCTAGGAACGCCAGTAAGAGGAGATTCGTAAACAGCTAAAAACATGAAGTTAGAGACAGAAGAAATAATTCGGTAAAATCCATTAAAAAAAAAAAAAAAAAAAAAAAAGTCATCAAACATCATAGACTCCCAGATAGGTCTCGATTCACACACACAATTTGCATTATTGAGTTCTGAATATACCTAACATCAGACGCACAGCACAACACTGGCCAATGAATGAGTGGTGTGACATTTATCAGATTGTGGATCTATTTTCTGCAATAGGTCATTAATGACTCAGCGTTACCTACTGATTAAAGGATATAGTACAAACAATTGCCTCTCCTAGATGCTTGCCATTTTGTTCCGACATTATGAGGCAAAAACATCTATGCGTAGTATTTGCCTAACAGATCATATAATGACCATCATCTTCGCAGGATTTGACTCTCATGGATTTTATCTCTGGGGCCTAGCAAGAAGCAGGTCTATGTGACTGAGCCAATTTATCCGGATGATCTGAAACAGCATGTTAACCTTGCTTGTCGCAGAGTTACATCAGATATGCTCTAACGCGTCAAAGACTCTGCAATTTCCCCTCAATTGTTCATTGCCGTCAACAGGAAGAATTTTGAACAGTATCTCATGCTGATCTCATCACTTTTTATATGTCTGTGTCCACCAACCATAACAATAACGGCTGAGTATCGAAATTACTTTGCATCTTGTATATATATATATATATATAAATATATATATCCAATTAATAACAAAATGGATATTTTTTAATGTTTAACAATATCAGCATATATATATATATAATAATAATATAAATTTAGATTATATATTTTTAATGTTTAACAATTTTCATGCAGAACAAGATATGCGAAGAAAACTGTTAGTAGTAATTAATAATTAATTACCCCATTATTAGTCATTATTTTTAAATTTGTAATAATAATTATACAACTTTTATTATAAATCTTGCTTATGTACAATAATTACGTTTTATTGTTGTTATATGTACATATTTTTGATATTATGTAATTAATTATTAATTATTAATTATTTTTTATTTAATAAAAAATACTATTGGCTTTAAAGAATAATTTATATTTATTATTGTAATAATTTATGTTTATTATATTTGTTTTCCTACAGTCCATTAATGTCCTGTGGAGAAACAAATATAATCCTATATCAAAACTCCAAAACAATGTCCTGTTACATGGTGAAATTAATTTAATTAAAAATTTTCTGTTTATTCTGTTTTATAATTTTGTACAAAATATAACTTAAAAAATATTTGTATTTTGTCATCATAGCCAAATAATGTAATCTAGTTAAATGACATATCTTCTCCTTTTAATAAACCCTTTTAAACATAGCAGAGAATTCAATATTTTCCTAAATTAATAGGCTGTCATTCTTAATTTTAATTTGACTGTTATTACAAAATATTCAAAAATCAAATTTGAAATTAAGATAATGTGCTGTTATAGAAATAAATGCGTATAAATTTTATAAAAGCATGAAAAATTATAATTTATTAAATAAAAGTATTTACAATATTTAGAGTTAATAATTTGGAAATGTTTATAATTTTTTTAAATTCTTAAAATTGAATGTGTTAAAAATTTTAAGGACTTCACATAATTTAAATGCAGTACTTATGCAGATATTTGAAAATACATAAGGACAGATAAAACAAAAGTGAAAAAAAGAAGCTTAATTCATTTAAATAAATATTGTAGTTAACAGAAAAATTATTATGAAACCAGGAACTATTGTTATATATGAATTTTCGACAAGGGAATAAAAGTAAGATGCTAAAACTTCGAGCCTTTTAAATACCTATGACCTTTTTTCTTTATTTGTCATTTTTTTTTTTTTTTTTTTTCTTTTTGAGTGTTTGAGTCACCTAAATAATCATCACAGAAATATAGTATAAAGTACCAATACAATAATGGATACATTCTAGTTAAAAGACGAAAATAATTTTCAAAAAGTTTAAATAAATGATGAAAATAATAGGACGATTTTTAACAGATGTAATCATATGATACACTTTAAGATGGAAAAAGATGTCAAATATGTATCATGGATAAATTGGGATGTAATTGGATAAAGACAATTAAATCCAATTGCTAATATTGTATCAAAATATACTTATACAATTTTTTTGAAAGCTTACAACATAGAAATTATTATTTTTTTATTTTCAAAATATTCAATTAAAATGAGATATAAAAAAAAAAGGCAATAATTAGATTTGGTGAAAAATAACTTTGTTTAATTTTCATCCGGATGTTTTCAGTTTTAATCGATAGATGGCGCATCCAGAAATTTTAACTTATCATAGGGACGGATTTTTGAGAGTAGGGAAGTGAAAAAAGGCTGTCTTGAGCCTCTAAAGTTCTCTTTATATTCGGTTTTCCTGCAAATGTATTATATATATTAAAAAATGTGGTTAAAGTGACTTTGTATTTATAAAAAAAAAGCTTTGATTGAATATTCTATTTTTCCACTATCTCATTTTTCAATTATTTTTTCTCAATCATTCATTACTTTACTAACTCATAAAAAATATATATTTTGAAATACTTGAATAAAATCTATTAAAAAGTAATTTTTACATAAATAATATTTAATAAAAAATAAATATTTCCTAATTTTATTTAAAATAAAACAAAGATATAATTAAATTAAAAGCCAGTTTTAAATTTTTTTATTAAAATTTTTTAAATTGGCTTCTAATCAGAATAGAGAATTTTAAATGAATTAATAAGTATTATTTTGTTGATATAATTAATTATATCATAGAATAAGGCATATTTATTGAATTTTTTATATATATAATGTGCATTGAAATAATTTTTTTTTCTAAAAAAATTCATTCTTCTATATTCTAAAAGTAATTTAAAGTATTAATTTATTTAATTATATTGATAATAATTATTATTGATTATACATAATTCTTAAACTTGAAGAAAAAAAAATGTCCTAATTTCCTTTAAAGGTTATATTTCAAAAACAAAACAATAATGGGCGGTGGCGTGCGGCATTCTGAAGTTTATCGACGACGGTCATAGTTTTTCAAAACCCAGCCTACAACAAACAGGACTTGTGTGTTGACTTCGGGCTGTGAATGCTCGCGAGCTTTGGACGTTAATTTTGTTGTAGTTTTGTGTCGAAGATCACATTTGGTGATTAAATATGAGTTCGAAAAGATGTTCGCGTTGTGAAAAAACTGTTTATCCTCTTGAGGAACTGAAATGTTTAGACAAGGTAATATCAATTATTATTTAGGCTTAGCTATATACCTAGATCAGAGAAACTTGATATTTGTCCTAGATTTTAGAGTTCTTGTTAATAAGTGTTCACCTTGTAAGGGAATGCTTAGCATTCTTCTATTTAAATTCTATTCTAATTTATTAATAAAGAATGATGTCTTTTATTTCCTATATTTTAAGCGATTTTAATAAGCCGGATATTACTTGTCATTAAGCTGAAGTATATATTTGATTATAATATTTAAAGGAGTGAATTTATTTGATTGGAGGTTAGGTGATTAAAAATTGAAAATAAAAATGTCTGTCCCTATTCAATTAAATTAATTTGTGCTGAAAATTAAACTGTTGGTAACTCCTATTCAAATATTATAAATGTCATTTATCTGACAGTTCTTTTAATAATAAATTAACAGTGTATTTGTGTTGAAACATATTAAATATTTTATTTTAGTGTATTGAATTTTTACATAATACAAATTTAAAAATTATGTTGATATTGTACATGTATTTTCATATTAATGTATTCTTAATTTTAATTAATGGTAAAGTTTTGTATTCTTATGTCTGAAAACTGATCAACATTAATAAGATAGAAAGGATTAAGATAAGATTGCTATATCAAATGCATACTAAGATATTTAAATTGACTCATGTATTACTTGCTAGATAATATTGATTCCTTATGCTATCCATGATTTTGGAAAACAAATTTTAATCATATCTCATAAACTTACTATTGTTGTTTACTTTTTACAAATAATTCAACTTTTTAGTTTAATTAGTTACAAGCATAATTATATAAAATTAATCTGATTAAAATAGATATTATTGTTCCAACAAATTCAAAGAGAAAAAGTTAAATAATATTATTATGCTGTTAATTGAATAAAAGTGGTGGCAATCAAATATGCTGTAATTAATGTTTAATTCTTTTTATGGTATTTAAAAATTTCGTTTAACTTTAACATTGTTAGAGTAACTTAATTACTGATCAAACAAATGGTGAAATCTATATTTTTTTATTATCAAAACTTATTAAAGAAACTTATTGATTAGTCATCAATATATATTATAATGACATAAATATTAATGACTTATTATAATGACATAAATAATCACTATCCAATATAAAAGTAATAATATACATTATAATGTAAAACTAATGTAATGTAACTGAAGAAATTCTCATGATATTTTATTAAAAATGCTGAAATTTATATTAATAAAGTTTTTAAAAAACTGTTGGATTATATTTTAGGTTGCATTAAGTATTGTTTAATTGTCTTACTTTGTAATTAATTTCTAAAAAGTTTTTTTAATTATGCTGCTTAAAAAAGATATAACATATTTTATCTTATCACAAATTGTTATAAATACTAATGCTTCTAATCTTATTATTTGTTCATTGGAACTGAATCTGTCAGACAATTTTATTTAGCAATTGCACAGCTGATTTTGCTGTCTTGCTTCGTCATTCTCTGGCATTTCTTGACCATTTATATTAAAATTTTTATAAAAGACCTTTGCTTGCTTTCATTAAAAAATATTTTATGAAATATTATAGTATAAAATGACAATTGGTTTAAAATGCCAGAATAAAAATGACTTGTATGCCATTTTTTTTTTTTTTTTTTTTTTTTTTTTCATTTATAACCTTTTATAAATACATAACATGTAAATAGTATGTATAACTTAATGTATTACCAACATCGTTATATATATCAATTTCATTGATTGTATTGTATTGAAACCATTTTTATTAAATTCATTGATAAAATATTATGAAATGATGTGCTTGAAATATTGTAAAATGCTAATTGTTTTAAAATGACAATAAAAAATAATTTTACACACCATCAGTAACATTTAGGGAAGGGGATAATTCTTGGTTCAGTAAAATCATTGTTCTGTTTGTGGAAACTTACTTTTTTTTTTTAAAATGATTACATGAAACATTTAGCTACCATACAATGTATTGAGTATATATACAGAATACATCTTAAATACCCTTGTAGCGGTTCTAAACTGTTGACTTACTACTACAACCTAAAAATCTAATCTAATCTGGTCTCCGAGTTTCTCTTTATATGAAAACAAGTCATACTTTCATCAGACCTATTTTGTAAGAATGTCCAGTTGACCTTGGTCTTTTCCCATTCCTATTCCTTGTTACTATCTAATTGATGTAGTTTCCAGAAAAATGTCCTTACTATTTCCCAAAGAATGTTCCCTTTTTTTCTGTCCTACTATCTGCTATATGGTTCCCTGTTGAAATGCATGTTTCGGCTGACATGAAATTGATCTTTGCAACATCCTTCCATGAAAAGTACTTTTGTCAGGAGTGCTGGTGATGCTAAATAAATAAATAATTAAAAAAAAAAAACAGAGTTTGTTGTATGATAACACAACACTTTTAGGTGAGAGCTCTGCTTGCTATGCAGCTACATATATATATTAACAATACTAATTACAAAAAAATTGAAATAAAAAAATCTTAATCGTATTTTATTATGTAAATTACCAAGATTATGCGTTAAAACTAATGGCATGAATAGACAACGCAAAACTCTTATACATCAAGTTATAAACATTTACCTCTTTCAAATGATAAGTTATCACTTAAAATCATAAATTTAACATTATCTACATAAGAAAAATAAGCTTGGGGATTGAATTATGATAAAGCCTAATTTTTTCTTGCATTAACAATCCATAAGTTTTCCCAATTTTTTTTAAAATCTTAAGTTAGTAATTTGGAATGTTTTCTTTTCCCCAACCTTTTCCTATGCCAATTCTCCCATTTATATTTTCTCTTAATTGGATGGACTCTTTTTCCTCCTTCAAATAATAAAGGATGCCAACTTAATCCTGATAATTACATTGCTGACAACTTTTTGCTTCTACAACAAGGAGGGAGGGAGATCATTTTTCTTTTTCTCATTATGTCTCAGTTAATTTTGAGGTGATAACATTATAATATTGTAAAATGACACAAAAAATAATAACTTCATAATCAATAAGGGTGCAGGGGGGATAATCTTGGTCATCAGGGGATGATTCTTGGTGCAGTGAAATTCATTGTTCTGCAGGTGGATACTCACATTTTCTTTAAAATGATTATATGAAGAAAAAAAAATTAATATTATTATTTTTTTTTTCAAACTCATTTGAAATCATTCATAATATTTTAAATTCATTCATTAATTTAAAATATTATGAATGATTTCTTTAAATGAGTTTACTGGGTAGCTCTTGCTCATAAATTTTTGTTTTAAATTTTTTGCAATCTTTTCAAAAAATTTGAATGGGTGTCCCCCTCCCTTCTAAATCCTTTTAATTGGTCACTACATCCTTTCGATATTCAGAGCTTGTGGTTAACTTTTTGAATGCTTGAAATTACCTTTCAATGAATTTCATGTACCTTTGTAAATCAATGTTTTGCTTCTGCAAAATAATATTAAAGTTTGGCTGTTGCACATTAATAGTAGAATTTTCTTGTTGTTGCAAGTTAGAAAAAGCATTTTGTAGCACTTTTTCAGGTTGCTATAAGTTAATCATCTATTACATACCCATGATGCATATTTTATCATTTTTTAATTTGAATTTAAGCATTGACTTAATTGCAATACAGTTCCACTGTCAGTGGAGTTCTGATCATAATTGGTTTGATTTGTAATTCAAACTCCCTTTGTTTCTTTGAGTTCAATTGGTCTATTTTTCCCTTTGTTCTTTCAAGAATGTTAATTATCATTTCTAACACTCCTTATACAAAATCAGAATTTTCATCAAATGGAGTAAATCGTCCTTATTACCTTTGCTCATGAACAACATGGTACTTAGAAGAAAAAGGGGTGCTCCTATCAATTACAACAATAAAAAATTATATAAGGGATGACAATTTACTTTTAAGCCCCCTGATTTCCACATTTAAATTTAGCAACCCATTTCTAATATAAAAACAATAATCAATGTGCATTATATATGTATGTAATTTACTAATAACAGTAATGATAACAATAGTACTATATGAACACGTGAAAATAAGAAACTAATAATACATTGATAATAAAAAATGCACATACAAAAATAACATAAATACATACAAATGTACAATGAATACAGATGTAAACAATGTATAAAATTACAAAATTCTCTAAATTTTAAACACCAGAGTGTTAAAGTCCTCTCTCTTTCTCTGGTATCTGACAAGAAAACAACCATTCCCAGATGGAACTAAATCCGTCAACAAAAGTGTTAAATTTGGTCTAAAATGAAACACTATTATTCTCTGACTAGAAATTTAAAAAAAGCAAAATTTTAAAATATCATTTTATAACAGTTTTATGGTAAAAGTTATAAAATATAGAAGCATACATTTACAAAAAGATAAACGAGTTCTTGGCTACAGTTCAGGTCCTTTGACTGCTCCAGTAACGATTAACGTTGAGATCCAGTAAAATTGTTTTGCCAGTGCTAACTCACTTTTTTTCTTTAAATGATTAGATCAAATGTTTATTAACTGTTGTATAATTTATTGAGTTTTAAAAAGACAGCACAGTTCATGCTTTTGACATATTATACATAAAAATAAACACATGGAATACATTGCTGTACTGTTGACTCTTATCACTCTTGTTGTAATTTAATCTGGTCTCTGAGTCTCTCTCTCTATATATATATGAAAACTCCTGCCAAAAGTCTTTCTTGAAACTTGTTTTACAAGAATGACCAGTGACCTTGGTCTCCTATTCCTTTTTCTCTCCGCAGGGGTCTGCCTGATTGGTCCTACGCTCCCAAGAAAATGGCCTGCCCTTTTTCAGTCCTATTATCAGCAATATAATTCCCATAGGAATCCATGGTTCTACTGATATGGAGCTGATCTTTACACCAACCTTAATCATACACTAATAGGAGATAAAAAAATAAAAGCCTTAAAGTAATTAGCTTAATTTTCCTGCCCATATAACCCATTGAGCATTTTCAGTCTGAAAACGATATAAAAAATATTATAAATACTATGGTAAAATGTTGTTGCAAATATAATATGTTGCTAATTCGTGCCTATTCTTTAACATCAAATATACCAACCAAGTTCTGTTTTATACAGCTGTTACGATTATATAGAAAATGTTAAAAATGTAAGATACTGGAAACCAGAAAAAGGTGTTAGTTGAAGAATTATTGGAAACAGACAACAATTTTTCTGACTTTTTATAATTTTTGTATTAGCTGTAGAACTGAAAATTTTTTGTCAGTACCACAGTTAATTATTAATTTGGTCTTCTGTCTATAAAGAATTTTTAATTCTGATCTATGACTTATTAAAAACTTCTAGAAGGTTATTTTTCCTGTTGCAAATCTTTTTGACAAGTTTTGTTGACAATGATAGTTTTATAAAATTGATTTTTGTGCAACTTCCAGAGAAAAAAAATTCTATATTTTACACACCAGCCTATTATTCCCAACCTAAAATTTAAGTTGTTTGTAGCATTTTATAGGTAGAAAATTACAATACTTTATTTACTTATCCATATCTAATGTATGTCAGGTGATTTTGTAAATTTATTGTAGATATGTAATGATATGTATTTAATATAATTAATGTTTTTATTTCAGTTATGGCATAAACAATGTTTCAAATGCCAAGAATGTGGTATGACATTAAATATGAAAACATATAAAGGATATAACAAACAGCCATATTGTAATGCGTAAGTATATATGATCTCAAATTTAAAGATAAATTTTTAAATTGGGAGCTAAAAGGAAATAATTTTTTTGTTATAAGAGTTGAAAATATTTTATAAACATTCAGAGTATTAATTTAAATAAATTATCCTTAAATATTAAATATTGCAATACAAATAAGTTTGCTAAATTCAATAATTATTTATTTATAAATGACTAATCAATTTCAAAAAGCAATGTTTTGTATGTAAAATATTAAATTAATTTTAGTTAATGTTTAAATTAGCAGAAACGTTTGAATAGTGAGTTTGGTCTTACATGGGTTTAACAATAATACAAATATTAATAACTATACTGAATAAAAACAAAACTTAAACAAAAAATAAAAGAGGGTCGAAATTGAATTTCGAGAATATTTAAAAACTCATACAAAATCCTTATGGAGATAACTGATTAACAAAGATAAAACTGGTTATTGATCTTTAAAACTGTTATTTACCTTTTTTCCCCTTTATCTTTCAAAAGATTGTTGAATTAAAATTTCAGCTTTGAAGAATAAGAACAATTGTTCTTATACCTAATATTTATGAAATCTTATAGTTGACTCTGAATGTTTTTAAGATTTCTCTAATTTATAGTTACTAATGTAATAATTTTTATTTTGTACATATGTAATTAGAAATATTAAACTTATTTTTAAAACATATGTGAAGCAGCAACTATACCAAATAATTATTTGTTTATTGTACTGAAGTTATCTGCAAAGGGGTGGATTTAGGGTGATAAATAAAAGAGATCTAGAAGATTCACAAGCTTTTTACATCATGTGGATCAGTGGTCACATTTTGCTTTTGTGTGATTTGGATGAGCAAATTTCTGAGAACAAAAAAATCATGCAAAAATTGTACAACAAAGGAATTTACTAGAAATAAGCAAATTGCATTTGCAATATTGGCCTGATATACAGTGAGTGTACGGTGTTATGAGTTCTAAATGAAGGAAATGAATTTTAAATTTTGATTCTGTTAGATTAGCTTTTTATCAATGCATGAAAGAACCAAAAAATTTATGTTGAATATGCATTGGGATTTGGAAGTAGAGCGATCGATCGAAGTTCCTTGTGATTGTGAAGATATGCTCATGCAGCAGTTAATGGTTCAATTCATTGTGGATGTTAATCGCTAAAGTTTAGCTAGTGTGAGTTCAAATTGCAATTAAGCAGGAATTAATGTGTAGTTGAGTTTTGACGTGTGTGTTGAAGTTTCCTATTGGGGATGCAACAGGTTTGTTGCCGGAAAGAAAGCTTTCTCGATTGGTAGCTGTTTAAAGTGCAAGTAAAAGTTCATTTGGTTCTTTTGAAAATGTAACTCGCATTGTAATGTTATTTTTGTAAAAATATTAGTAAGAGTTAAATAGATTTGAGTAACGTGATTAGCAGTCATTTTTACTCGAAAATGTCGGGACATGCGACCTTGCAAAAATTTGATACAAGAACGGATGTATGTCATCATATATCCGTTATATATTATATGGCATCAGTCTTTTGGTGACCTTTGAACGTCTAGCTAGCAGGTTGGAGTTAAATAAAATCAATTAGATTATTCAATTTTTACCTCTTTTCCCGTCGGACATACTTCAGCTTATAGTTAGAGAATCAGAAGGGACGCCGAATACGACTGTATAGAATTACTGTTGAAATGTTTTAGGCTTAGTGGTGAGAATTGTACAATATGGCTCACTCTCAACACACAAAAATACAGAAACACATTGGAAAGATCTTTCATTTGAATTAAGGATATATTTTGAGAAATGGCGCATGAGTGAATGATTTGGATTCATTAAAGGTTTTGATGGTTACAGGCTATACAGAGAATGTCCAGCGTCCAAAAATTATTTCGTCATCAAAGATGGCTGACTTATTGGACAATTCGATAATGTCTGTAGAAGCGGGAAACCATTTATACACCTCGATGTCAAATGATAGATTTTAGAACTTTGAAAGGAAACAAATATCAGCTTATGCTAAGCCTGTGAAAGTCGGGATCAAGAGTTTTCGTATCAAAATCAGGAACGACCAAGATCGCTAAAATGTGTGAGGGTACAGTGCAATATTTGCGTCTCATCTCGTTGCGTTCCGGTGTTTGTGGAAATGAATTTTATGAAAATAAATTAAATTTAAAATATTAGCTTTTATCGGTTGGCAAGTTAAAGTTTAAAACAGGAAAAAATTAAAAGAAAAAAATTTAGTCTTCGTTCAGATTTGGCGGTAAAGTGACAGAAGTGCTGTGTGATGGTGAAGTCATGATGACGCAGCAGTGTGAGTTCGCTATTTAGTTAGTGCGAGTTCAGATTGCAACTAAGCACGAATAAATGTGTTGTTGGAAGTTTCCTTACCATGAGAAAACTATGACTCATAGATAAAAACATTAGTGTTGCCTGTGAATTTTTTTTTTTTATGCCCCACAAAAAGACCTGCACTCAGTAGTCAAGAGATTTTTATATTTTGGTTGATTAGCAAATGCATTTAATTTATAAATGTCTTTAATATTAATCCGTATAACTACTTATCATGTACAATCAAAAGTGTAATTACTGTGAAGTGACTAATACACGTATGTAAAACTGGGAAGTTGACGGTTTGAAGAGCATGCTAAATGTTAATTAATAGCATGATTTTTTTTATTATATAATAGATATGAAAATATTAATCAATATATGATGGGAAGAAGTGATGATTTTACTTGAATGTAAAAACTTCTGTAAGATGCTAAACGAAACTAATATCATAATTTAAAAAAAAAAAAAAAATCTGAATAAGAAGTATGATGATAAGATAAAAGTTAACTGAATATTCTGTCATATATTGAACCAATATTTTTTAAAAAAATTATTGATGAAAAAAATTTCAATTGATAATAAGGGAATTTCTTTATTCATTGAGATAAACTGTATAATGTTGCAGGATAATTAAAAAAAAAAAAAAAAAAATCTACCTCTATTTTCTGAGATGTATTGTTAATTTCTTTTTTGGAACATTAAAATATGTAAAATTGTTCTTCGCTCAATTAATTCAGACATTTCAAAAATCGCCGGAATCAGTTTTAGCGTCTCACAAAGCCAAGCGTAACTCCAACACTAATGAATATTTTGACGTTAGATTTCACACAGATGTCAAGGACAGTGCCAGCAACTAAAAAAAAAAAAAAAAAAAAAAAAAAAAAAAATTGAAATTCCATAAGCCCCTGGAATTTTAAATTGAAAATTGTTCTTACTTTTTGGACGCAGTAGTAGACAGATCTATGCCATTTAAGGAAATTTTTTTTGTCAGAAAAATTAAAGCAATAATATTTTTTTTTTTTTCAGAAGCTTAAAACATTTTCTGAGTTTTAAAATAAAGTTGTGTAACTTTTTTTGTATACTGTAATTTTAAATTCCACTCTAATAAAGTTCCAATTTAAATTGTTATGAGTAATTTTGTATTTTCCTTTTTGTATGATCAGAAAAAAAAAAAAAAAAAAAAAACTGCATAATTTTAAATTAAAAAATTTTTTCTCTTGTGTTATTTTGCACTAAGTTGAAAAAAAAATTTTGATTGCTTTCATTAGATTGTAACAACTTGTGAAATTTATATAAATATCATTGTTGTTTGTGTCTAGATTATTCATTCCTACTTTCATAAAAACTGATAAGTAACATCTGATGATAAATTATTGATAAGTTAACAACTTAAAAAAATCGCATTAGCACGTGTACGAAAATTTCAAAACTTTAAATGATTAACATACGGTCTGTAAGGGTGGCCACTATATGATTTCATACAATGGAATAAGCTGATATTATTATAACTGAAAATTCGTTGTATCAGAGAAGTATGATAATTCATATCTTTTATATAAAGTTAATAAATTATATGAGTTAATAATAAATAGATGTTCTCAATATCCTGATGCATAATAGATATTCTTAATATCCGCATTGCATGCGCCTCTATCGGTGTTACAGTTATCACTCGATTACACACTCTGTGCATTGCAGATAACAGAGGAAATATTCTAAAATAAGTTCCAATAGTAAAGGATGCTCGATTGCGATATGCCGGGAGTGTACACGTGGTGGATAATTTAACTATCTGTTGTCACGAACGGCCTTGGATTGAGCTGAATTCAATTGAACAGAAACGTGTAGCCATAACCCAAATTCTAAAAAAGAAATATGTGTAATTAAAACATTATATATTTATGAAGCTTATATGAATTAGGGATGGATTCAGTAATTAAATAACAAATGAATTATAAAAATGTATAAGCACGCACAATTAGCAAAAATATTTATTTCTTTTCTGAATGTTAGGTTAGGAGATTTTCATACCTCAAACTTATGAACATAGCATCGTCTGCCCGCCACTAGCACGCACTTAATAAAATAAAATAAAAGTTTTTTTTTTATTTATTTTATGTGTGTGTGTATATATATATATATATATATATATATATATAGCGGCATTTTTCTTCCCTAAAGATCAGGAATACATTGTTGAGGAAGGCCAATTGTCGCTTAAGCACGTTGTGACTTGATGGTTTGCACAAAAAAGTTTTATGGTCTATATAATGCATATAATAATCAGATAAATAATTTGAGGCGTGGATTTAATTTGGTTCCATTTTTTGTAGTAACCAAACACTAAAATTATTAATCAAATATTTATTTTTAGTTCATTTGTCGCCTTTTGTAGTCTAGTTTTTGACGACATTCTCTAATGCATTTATCATCGTCGAAAAGTTTCTAATACATTATTTAGTTTTTATGCATAAAATATAAATAATATAATTTAACAGAAAGCAATAATATGATGAGTGGTATTGCATTCATTGAATAAGTAATTTCCTATTTTATGGAATATTTGCAAGTAATCACTCGCAAAAGTGTTTATGAAAAGTTTTTTTTTAATTCAAGGAATAAAATCCTTTATAAAAATTTTTATTCACAAATATGTGTCGAATCAATTTTAATGTAGTGTTTAGTAACAACAACTTCTACTTTGTTGAGGGTAATTTTAATATAACATCTTTTTTTGGCTATAAAATTAGATGATTATTTAGAGATAGACATAACAATAATAAAACAACAGAGGTATGAATGTTTTATCCAGGCTAACTCGTCATTGAGAAAAATATGAACCTCTGTGCATTGAAATGGAAATATAAATAAACATTTTTAAATTTAAGAAATATTATTTGATGTTTACTTTTTAAGTCTGTTTTTAATCAAAATATGAATCTTTTCAAACAAAATTTAATGATTATGAATAAAGTGGACATGAATGCAGGCGGGCAACGGACGTACTAATTACGGAGTTCTTGGGTATTAAGTGCCACGAAAAACTTATATTCAACCAGATTTAAATGTTTACACTTTTTATTGAATTTGAGTTGAAATATGTTGTTTTCCTTTTTTTTTTATCAACTGTTTAAACTGAAACGTTTTTGTAACACTCTATTTAATTTGTATAACAAACCACTTTGAAAAAGAAACTGTCTTTCAAATCTGAATGTGTTATTTCAATTCTTTTTCAATCTGTTAAATTGGTGGATGCCCTGTTGTTTCACTTACTTATGCCATGAACACTCAACCGACAGGCGTTGAACGGACTTCTAGGGGAACTTCCCGCATTAGCGTGTCGTACGGGGAAAACTGAGGAAAACTCCCACCCTATAAGAGACCATGCCACAATCTCAATCAAGGCTCTTCATTTCTTAAGCCGCCTGGCTAGCGTTCTGGCCTTTGCTACCACATGCTTCAAGGTCTACTCCTGGCGGTGGCATGGATGTTTGTTAATGCTTCGGAATCCACTTAAAACTGTAGGTCCCGGTCTAATTAGTCTAAAGTCTACAAAAAAAAAAAAAGACAATAGAGTGACAAACACCAAACCTCATTTCTTAAAGCAAACGCTGCAACGAACTCGATCCTGACACCAATTGCTCTCTTTAACATTGTACCACGTATTGGGTAATATGTATTAAAAAAGCTTTTAAATTGTAAAATACAGCGATTTTGCTGATTTTGTGAAACCATGGTACGGATAGCGCTTTAAATGTGGATTTTCCGTCCTAAATATTGTTGTCTGCTATTCCTAATTATATTCAATGTTTCCGTTTGTTGAGCAACAGTAGTTAAAATTAAATGCAAAATTTCTCATCCGGTATTTCAAGGAATCATTATTATAAGACATTGCAAAATGACGAAATCGCTGAGATTTCGTTGAACTGCTGAACTTTTCCGAGAACCACTTCATGCAAAGAAAATGTTTTAAACGCAGAAAATTCTCCCAAAAACGAGGCGAAAAGAAAAACAGAGGGTGACATCATTCGAAAAACTGTTACACTGGAAGATGTGTTGGGAAGAATGATGCTTTTTTTTGCCAGGTTAGAATGACTGGTTTCGAAAAGGAAGTTTTTCCCCCACAAGACGCGTTTTTGAAATGCTCAGAATGCAATTATCAATACGCTGGGAGCGCGCGATTATTATTTCACCATGCTCTAGATTTCCTCTTTATTTGATTAAACAATTACCTGGGAAAAAATAGGCGATTAAAAATTAAATGTATGTGTTTGTAATCTCAGAAATATTGCGAATAGTTCATCTTAAATATATATATGTATATTTCAACGTGAGTTATTTAATTATGTTTAAACATGCAAATTTTATTATGATTTAATGAAAAAAAAAATTAATGGATTTTAAAGTAAACTTTTTTTTTTTTTTTTTTTTTTTCCCCTTTATAACTCGTTTATTTGGTTTGACACGGTCGATGTTATTTCTGTCAAGAAAATATATATCGCAGAAAAATCAAAAGTGATAGTAGTAGTTCGAATCACCTCGTACTTGTAAGATAACTTCAGGAAAATGATAATTATCACGTAATATTCTAGTCGGTATGTCTCATGACATGACGTGGCGTTTTTAGACGCTGCTGATGTCGTTTTTTAATAATTTCTTTTTAATTCCGTTTGTTTGCAAAAAAAGAAACTTCTGGGGTTTCTTCAAAGGGTTAAAAACTTCTTCTTCAAAGGGTTAAAAAAAATATTGTTTCTTTTAAGTCTTAGCAATAAAACCATTATAAAAAAAAATCAATGTTGCGATTTTTTAATTTATTTTTGATTCTATATATATATATTTGTATTTTTTTTTTTTTTATAGACACGTCCATTCTTTTGAAATAAAGGACATATAAAAATATTTTATCATAAATTTTCATGTGAGAATATTTTGCCGATTTCTTTTTCTACTCCAAATATCTCAAATCGTTTTCCATTTTTGCACAGCTTGAATAAAATTGAATGCAAATCGTTTTTTTTTTCCCTACGATGTTCTTTGTTATTATTCTAAGAATTTAAAAAAAAAAAAAAAATTTATACCATTCTCTTTCCTTCATTTTTGAGCGGTAGCTTCATCAATATATATAGACAATTTCAAAGAAATGATCACACTTGAGTATCAGCTGTAAAGTTGACCCGTCGTTCGTGGGAAGGGAATAAAAAAAATAAAAAAAACTGAAAATCTAATCCATTAACTGAGCTATGCGAAAGCTGGTAGGGTACGAGCAAAGCCGTCTTTGAGAAGATATGCGTGGGATTCTTTCTCGGAACTGTATTCTTAAAACATATGCTCATAATTCGAAAGAAAAGAAAAATCCCGGATAAGCATTGGATAGCACTCTAAATGATATTCAGATTTTTAAATGCCTTTCATGATATTGGAGAGTTTATCTTATACTCGGTTTATTCCAGTGAGCAATACTTCAATGCAAATAGAATAAATGTTGAGGGTTTTCTTTGCTTAACAGCTTGAAATAGTTTAAGATAGCGTTTTTAAATGGTAGGTCGCGACCCAGTACCAGACATCGCAAGCTAAAGGCCGGGTTGCCTAAAAAAAAAAAAGAAAATCTATAACTTGCTTGTTTCGCCTTTTTTTTTTTTTTTTTTTTTTTTTTTTTTTTTTTTTTCCTTCATTGGTTTCTAATGCATTTTTGTCTTGACCTAGAAGCGGGAAATAGGTTTTCCAACACTGGTTCATCTCTTTCAAAAAATAAATATTTTTAAATCTGGTTCATTTCCATTTAGTTTTATAATGAGTGTTTACTTTTAAACTTTGAACACGGCTTTGCATTTGTAATTAAAATTAATTGATTTTTATTGAATTTCTTTAATTAAAATAAATTTCTTAATAAATTTTTTAATACAGTAACTGATATTTATAAATTCTTATATTTCATTTTGTTTTACCATAAAACAAAATAGGCGACAAAAAAGTTTTAATAAAGCGATAAGAAAATATAAAAATTATAGGTTATTGAAGGGAAAAAAAAAAAAAATTGGAAACTGGCTTGTGTTAGTGAGAACTAAAATACTGGCGGCTTTTTCAAATTGAATATATCGAATTATGACCACCAGGTGGTATTAGATGAGGTATAGGATATCTGACACCAATTAGAGTGGCAAATTTCTCCCCTCCCCATAATTTTTCGAAGAAAATGCATAAATCGTGACTGGTTTAACCAGTCGTACACATTCGCAGTATTTTGCGGTTACTAAAAACCATCATCGGAGAAGATGATAAAGACGACTTTGTTTAGGAATGTTTGGAGAAAATAATTCAATATTTCAATTAATAATAAATTCTTTCTTTGTTAATGACGATTGCAAATTGTTGAAATTCTTAATATAAAATTTGATTGACGTTAGAGTTATATATACGAATTAGTTATAACCTGGGTTCTCATTATAAATAATGAGTATCCATTATTCAGTAAATTTTAAAATTGAATTAAATCTGGTTTCAAATATAGTCCTATTTATTAAAGAAATTGAGAATTTAAGCCCATGTTGATATCAGACGGTTAGGTATCATCAAATATTCATGTTCATTAATTATTTCATTGGTGTTATAATACATTGGAATTTCATTGATTTTTTATAAATAAATACTTGTTTAAAGGTAGATTTTATAGCTCAAAATCAATATATTTTTGTATTTCATCCGAATAGCTGTCATTTTGCAACGTCTATATTGCCTTGGAAATAATAAAAAAATAGAAAAACTGATAATTTACTCGTCATTACTGAAATCATTATTTCAATTTATTATGCGTGAGTATATTTCATCACTTATTTCATAAACCTAGTTGATTCCTAAACAATACTTTTGAGAAAATGAAACATGACCTTCACTATTTAAATAACAGCATTACTTCTCAAATTTTAATGCAAATGTCATTCTTTTACTACAAAAATCTCATTTATATTTCATAATGACATCGATATTGAAATCGTCTAACAAAACTAATGGACGAAAAGCTTAAAATACAGAAGAAAGAAAAAAAATAATATTTTAATACAAAATAAATTAAATTTTAATACATTACAAATTAATATTTTTCACAATTTCTTGAAAATGCCAGGCTCCAGGTTAGAATCCCGGCGATGGCCTGGATGTTTGTTAGTGGTTCGGAATCCACTGTGTGGTAATCAGTAGGTCTCGGTCTGTTTAGCCCTCCTGTGCACAAAATGTGCGTAAAGCGACAAATCAAACCTTAATTCGTGGCTGCAAATAAAATAGTACGAGTTGTACCGAGTTTTTAGCTACAAAATTGCTTGATAGCTATAGAGTTTATACATAGAAAATATTGCTTAAGTTTAAAGCAAAATATTTCGCAAACATATCTAGCAGCAAATCAATACACCTATCCCCTGATTTACACTGTACTAGATGTACATTATTGTGCTTTTCTATTCGGAATTTTTAAAACTTCATATTTACTGGTTAGTGAAAAACAATTATAGTTTTTTTGTAGCATTTTTATAATTTTAATAAAATATTAGGGATTTTTACCATGCCAAAAGAAATTAAAAAACAAAAAATGAAAATTTTAAATGGCCTACATAATTGAGTATGAGCAACAAACGTTGCTAAATTTTAATTTTATGGATGAAACCACAATAAGGACAAAAGAAAAAAAAAAGGAAGTCTCCATTAGAAAAAGCGTAATCGATGGTACTACTAGTATGGACACAGCTTCATTAAGTAAGAGATGTTGCAACAGAAAAATATGGCAAAAGCATTAGTTATATGGCTAGAAGACATCACTCAATAAAGAGGATTCCAATTGATACCAGTGCAATTACAAATAAGGCTTTGAAGATTCATTGAAAAAAGTTTTATTTTACGTTGAAATAAATGACTGAATTATTGCGCATTTTAGTTTGTTTTTCGATTTACGTGGTTTTATGTATAAAAATCTACGATTGGATTCGCACGGTTTTGTAAGGAACCTATCTTCCGTGTAAATCGGGGGAATATGTGTATTTCATTCTTCAATTTAACTTTAAAGTCCCAGCTAGAACTAATTTCATAGATATATATGCATTTCGCTCAAGTGATATTCAACTGAAACAATTAAATGGCGAAGCCACACATTCTCTACACTAGAGACCCGTGGACAATTCAAAATGAAATACAGAGCAATTGATATCGGCAAATCGTGCCTGAGTAGCACATATTTTATGTTACTTTTAAAACACAGGTAATTGATTTTCGTAAACATATTTCCGGTATGATTCAATCCCTGGATTTCCGTATTGTTGATAATAATAGTAATAAGGAAATCAATGTGATTGAATCATATATTCTAATATGGTTCTTAAACGGCCGCATAAATTTCTTTTTGAATGATTCTGTAAATTTATACCGGACAATATTCAAACATTTTCAACTGTTATATCGGTGATGTAGCCCTCATGGTCTAAATAGCTTCAAAATCGTAAATGCCAACTATCAGCAAGTAATTGAAATACAAATTTCATGTAATGCGTCATTGTTGTTTTAAATAATTTGTAGTTTTTACTTTCCGTTAGCTTCAGATTTTTCTTGGTGCCATGAATTTCATACATGGACCACATGTTCACACATTGTAGTAAATAAATCAATGCTTTAAAATTATTGTATATCTTAAACAAATAAAATCATGAAAATGCTATAGATTGATGATTCTATTGAAGGTAATTTTTTTTTTTTTTGATACTTCATACTACTAGCAAATGTCCAATAATAGAGATGGCATTGTACAAAATTTTGGATCGCATTGTACAAGTTATAATCCAGCCCTAAACTATTTTTAAGGCCAGATTCTAAATTCCGAGGGAAGTTAGTGTAGTATTCTGCTGCAAAGCTAGTATTACTAGTATAGTGTGTTTATTATTCAAATATTTTGAGTAACTCTGAAGAGGCCAAGGTTCTGCAGTGACGTTTTGGGGTTTTTCGGAAGTTCATTGCCTAAAGAGTAATATTTATTTTGTATATTTTTAAAAAAAGTCGTGTCTCGCTTATGTCAGTCGCTGTTTTCGTCCTCTTTATCTGTTACTCCTGAGTCAGGTTTCCCTCTTTATAGCCTGTAAATTTTGTCGCCGTCCTACGAGCTACAGTGACGTTGTTGCCTTCTGATTCATGCCACCTTACTTGGTAGAGATGCTAATGCCTGTTCTCGGTTTCAAAATAGCAAACTAATATTTTTGTTTTCTCTTTTCAGCAATGAGATTTTGTTGTTACTAAATGGGAGGGGGAAATAAGTGGAAATTTTTAAACTGTATGCTCCATTTGTTTTGAAGGATATCTTGTTATTGTGTGTTTAAATTATATATATATATATATTTTTTAATTGTTATAAACATGGCCTTGTATGTCTTTGCAGGAAAGACCTAAAGTATGAATTTAAATGAAAAACAATTTTAATTTCGGGTTAAATACTTGGAGTCGGATACTAATTTTGATATTCTGATGTGGTCTTTTTAGAAATAATAAGATATTGAGATGGTTTTAGATAATTATAGGACATTAATATTAATTAGAAGCCTTAATGGTATGATTATATTGATGATTATGAAAATACGGGATTCTTGTTACCGTAAACTATGATAGTCAAAAGTTAATCCTGGTCACCGACTAGGGTATTTTTTTTAAAGTTACATTTGCAAATTTATATAAAAAACAAAATATTTACAACATACTATCTACTGAATATTTTGATTTCATTCGTGTCGGCATAACAGCCCGATTTGAATGTTTTATAATAAACAGAAAATCAGACTTAATTTTCTCATAATTTTGAATGTTTTTATAACCTTCCAGTTTCCAAATATTATTAATTTTACCTTTTGTTATACTAGATTTTTCTTTTTCTTCAATTAGTAGCACGATTTAGTTAATCACAGGGAAAAATGTCTACTTCTTATGAATTATTTAGGGGATTTCCTCCCAATTAAAAATCATCTGCGATGATTTTATTGTTTTCAAATGAATATAGCATATTCAACGTTACTAAGAATGAGCCAGGGTGGAGGCGGTGGGAACTCTTCTTTCGAGTTCAATAAAAAAGAACTTTTCTGTATAAGGATTTATCGCGCATATTACCATCATAGAAAGGATATATTTCCGTTTGACATCGCTTGTCGTATTTCAAATCAAACTTCCCTAGTTTTGAAGCACAACATGCTATTTTCTATCAAGGCACTCCAGCACTTGGTTGAATTTTGATTGGTCAAAATAGTAGCTCCATTGTGAGGCGGTCGACAAGATTCACGGATTACTTCACTGATACGTCAAGCAATAAAGCCTCGTTTGGAAGAGGTGTTTTTATGCTAATAAAAACAATTTTCATTAAAAGATTTATGCCAAAATACATATAATATTATTTCTCATTTGTGAGAGCCTAAATATTTTTATCCGTTGGTTTCTTAAGATACTTAGTGTTTGCTTCATCCAACTCAAGTAGATTGGGTCGTTAAAATAGCACTTCACACGTAAAATAATGGCCAACTTTCAGTTCTGAAGTGTCTGATGGTTGCTATTTAAAGCCATAAAAAAAAAAAAAAAAAAAAAAAAAAAATTAAGTTACAAAAAATTGTGTTGTGTAGTACACATGTCAAGTCTGCAAAATTGTGGCATTTTTATCCATTTAGTGTTTTTCCTATTAATAATTGCAGTTATTCCGTAAACATTTCTTTTAAAATTTTTTACTGTCATAATCTTCATGCAGTATCAACGATTATTTAATCAAATGCAAACTTGATGAAAAGTATTTTACTGTAAGTAAAAAAAAAAAAAAAAAATAATAATAATAATGTTTAATATGCCTGGAATTTTGTGAAAAATTTTAAGTAGTTTGGTGAGAATATTACTAATTTATCATGGTATTTAGCACATTTACTAAAAACTATTTAATTATTATTTATGTTATGCATCGTTCCATTAAATAATCTGCATTTACACTAATAGTATTTTGTAGTTTTGTTTATTTTTGCACTGACATCATTCCAGTTCCTGTTATTTTTTTTTATTTTGACCTTCAAATAATTGCTCAACAATTCATTTTCTTTTATATATACTTCTTTTTTTTTTCTTTACACCATCCATTAAAATATTTAATAATAGACATGAAAATTCCTCTTAACAAAACTTGCGTCGTTCATTTTTATTTTGTGTAAAAAATTTCCTTTCAATCATTTCTGACTGTAGTAAGCCGAAATAATCGCCGGAAATAAATTGTTGTAAAATTTAAATAAAAAAAAAAATATGTTTTGAAAACATAATTTCTATTTATGAATGCCGAACATAGATGGATTCCTTCCAATTTATTTTCCTAAAACTTTACCATAATCATTGATAGTTATTTACATTGCAAATGATTTCAACTTCATAAGCATATCAATAACCACATTTTATAGCCTTAAAAATAATTCACATTTATTATTTAATAAGGCTGGCGTGCCTATCGAGAGTACTTATCAGTTTTTATTAAAAAAAAAAAATTTATCTCATAAATCTTGAACTATTTATCTGTTGAAATAAACAACTCAACAAAATTGGATGTTTTATTAATATATTTTTAATCATAAGAGACTCGGAAAGTATAAATAAGTATCGATTTGATAAAGTTTATTATGTTCGAGCAATAACTTGTTGAGATATTTAAGTAAAAGTTCGGTATTTATCTTGTCAATTAATCTTTAAAATAAATAAAAAATTGTTTTGAATTGTTTAAAATTGGCTTCATTTTATAAACAAAATGTTGTGCTATGAAAATAAAAATGCCTTTACAAAGAGTTTTATTTTAATATATTATTGAAATTGAAGTCACTAAGATCCCGTTTTTCATACCCTATTTTATAATACGGTATTTTTTTCTCCCTAGCGCGCATGCTCATTGCGGATCTGTAATAATTATGGAGAAAAAAATACCAGATATGTTTTTTTTATCGTCCCAGCGCGCATGCTCATAGGGAACATTATTACAGATATGCATTTCCTACGAGCATGCGCGCCAGGGAGAGAAAAAAAAAAAAATATCGGACGTTAAAAAAACATTATGCAAAAACTCTCTATTAAATACTTTTTATTACATTAATTATAGTATATGAATAAAAATCGATATTAGCAATAAATAAATAAAACATTCATGGAAATTAAAAAAAAAAAAAAATAAGTTCAGAAGGTTCTATTTCATTTGACAATTATATATTTGTGAAGGAAGTCCTTAACGTCGTTTGCCTTTTCCTGTTCAAGTAGTTATCAGGACATTGTTCGCATCGATGATACTTTGTCTTGCCTTTAAACTTCTATCAAAATGTAAATTATTTATGAATAAACTGATCCATAATTACCGTTAGAGTGATTTTTTTTTAATCCGTTGAAAGTATCTTTTGCTCCCCATCTTCAGAAACGCTAATTTCGTCATCTTTGTGCGTTCTTGTTCTATTAATTCTTTAAGATAGTCGTTGGAAAAAGACTTTCACCAATTACAACTTGCAATAATTCTTCAATATCCTGCACATTTATACTATCCAACCCTATTTCATTAGTTAGTTTGGCAATTTCTGCGACATCAACAATGGATTCTCTTGTGCAAACATCCTTGCTTAGCTCGAACCGTAGATTATTCTTTCTAACATTTCTTGTTCACCTCATTTAAAGACAGATTGATGTCTACAGCATTCAGCATAGTTAATCAGAATGTCCGCTGCAAATAATAAGCTTTACAGTTTGCAATTTCGGAGGAATTTCAATATTACCGCGTAATTGTGAAACAGCGTTAAATGGAGTCTACCAGATATTTTCCGATAATGTATTTGTTAAAATAGTTCTATTTTCTAATAATTGTTTTGTAGCATTTAACAATTAAAACATTTTTAACTGTATATATTTTATGTAAAAATAAATAAATAAATAAATAATATATATATATATATATATTTCCGTTTATAAGCTGCGACTTCAATTTCAAAAGCAAAGTTTAAAAAGTTTTTGGTTTCGCAGATGATAAAGTTAAACTGGTGGACAGTATGTATACGGATCTGCTAATATCACAAAAAATGTAAGTACTTGTCCGTTAGCCGTATTCAAGCAATAATATATCATGTTTTTATTTCTTAAGTTTATGAAACAATAATTATTTCATTTAAAATTGAGTTGTTTTATTTTCAAAATTGCTTATATTGATGGTTTTTGCATCGTCGCCAAAACGAAAAATATGGTTTTGGCGAGATTTACCCGCTATTGGAAAAGTCCCAAAATGTACACCAGAAATAAAAATAGAATACGATGTTAATTAGATCATAAAAATAATAATAGAAAAGGAAAATTAGTTTAATTTTTTTTAAATGTTTTTGAATGCATACTTTATGGAGGAGGGGTGGTTAGGAACCCATCTAAAAATTTAATATAAATTCTTCAAAGTCCGTGTCAGAATTCAAGTTTCTGAATAGTTCGTCAAATTCTCTTTCGCCCACTGGAATGTCTGAATGCACATCATCACTTTTAATTCTTTTAGTAGTAGAATTTATGTTCTCTTCCTACACAAAATCATTTTTTTTTCTCCGCCTCACATACAGGTTTTGAACTTAAAAATTTACTCATAGAAAAATCTCATTTGCGGCTTATATTCTGAAAATACGGTATGCATATATATATATATATTATGAAATATTTGGAATTTTTTGTGATGTGTTACATTTAAATTTGCAGAGTAAATAGCAAAATAAAATTGACCTGTTCCCTCAATTATTTATGTAGGAAATCAATATATGTTAATTTTTATTTTAGACATGCATAGGATCTGCCAAACATTTTCCATAATGCCCCTGTTCAATCATACGTCAATAAAAATCTGTTAACATGAACAAAACATGCATCTCATAATTAAAGATCCATAATAATTTTGTGTCATAAAAAATATCTAGCTGAAAAGAACATACTATTGTTACTTTTTCCTATTAAAATATCATTAATTTTTGTTTTATTAAAGTATCTGATATACTTTAAGTCCAAAAATATTTCAATTATCTCCATTGTGTTTAGTTGTTTAAATCATTTTGTCTTTATAAATAGCTTATGTATACACTAATTTTAGTAACTCTTCCTCTTTTAAAGAAATACATTATGACTTGTAAATGGAACACTGGTTTTAAATTAATGAATGTCCTGATTGTTAAAAGTTGTTTTGACATACAAATATTTTTATTTTTATAGCCATTGTCCTCAAGCCAAACACACTGCTGTAGCAGATACACCTGAAATTAGGAGGCTCGCAGAAAATACTAAATTACAGAGTAATGTAAGTTGTGTCTACTACTTAATAAACAATATACACCCATATCTATGTGAAGTATATATTATGCATGTTGAGTAAAAGTCAAAGAAAAGCATATTATAATAGGTAATTTTCTATATGCTACGACTTTTTTTATTAAATAACTTTTGTTAAATATTAATTGGCTACTGTATTTAAATACACATAAAAATTTATATCTCAAATTTATAAAAAATTACTCTTCAAATTATGTGATATTTTGATTTCTTTGCTGTCAACGAAAATGAATAAGATATTAGTGATGTTAAATGTGTAAAGGTAAACTTCAAAGTTTACTTCTAAAAATATTATGAGGATTTAAGATGAATTGCTCAAATTATAATATGAAAATAAATATTAATTAGAAATGTTTAGGAAATAGGATTATTTATTGTGTATTCTTATATAAGTAAAGTGTGTATATCTTTAATAATGTTCTTCCATAGGTAAAATATCATGAAGATTTTGAAAAAGCGAAAGGAAAGTTTACACAAGTTGCAGATGATCCCGAAACCCTTCGAATTCGCAATACCTCAAAAATTATCAGCAATGTATCTTACCATGGTGAACTTGAAAGGAAGAAGCAAATGGAACAGAAGCGTCATTTGGTGCTTGACAAGAATGGAGTAGCTGTTCCTGTTAATGGTATAATATTTTGTGTGGGATATAAATAATCTTTTAAACATTTTTTTTATATTATGCCCGTTATATATGTACAAATGCTTATAAAGTGTATTTCATAGGAAAAATGTATTAAAAATAATAATCATTTAAAGTAAATAGAAGTTAAAAGAATTTGAATGTGATTATGTATTTTTAAATAAAAAAGTTAATTAAGAAAAGTTGCATGTTGCATAGAGAAGATAGTTCTTACTGCATGAATTGCATTTGAAAATTTACTGAGAAAGTGTAATGGGTCACCAAATTTATCGCACTGTGAGTTTCTTTCTGTATAATGTTTATTATTATTATTTTTTTTAATATGATACTTATGAAATGGGTCAATATTAGATATCTCCAACTAGTATATAAAATTAGTTAGGAAAAATATCATTGAAGAATTAAAGAAAACTAGATAAAATTTTCATTATTCAAAAGGATAGAAAGTCTAATATAAGATCTAGTTTTTATGAAATTAAAAATAATTAGTGAAAAAAAATTGGATTTCTATTAACTTTTAAGTTATAAAAATACATACTGAAATCTTTTGTTTTATACATAGAGAAACATGACATTATGAAATTTTAAATTATTAAAATATTTTTATAAATTTTTGGTTCTGTTTAAAAAAGTTAGTTTCTTTTGATTTGATATAATTGCAATGCAGAAAAAAAATCTGTAAATTGTTTTGTTAAAAAATCATGTTTCAATGATTCAAATAAACTTGGTTTCATGAATAAAAAGATAACTTTTCTTCTTTTCTATGAGATTAAAGATAATTAGTGATATTTGTGAATATTGATTATTACTGTAAAGTATTAGAAATTTAAAAAATTAATTACTTTTATTAATCTAACTTGAATTTGAAATAAAATTCATATAGTTGTGTCTATAATATCTAACAAATTTGTTTCAAATATTAAGCATAGTAACTTTAGAAGATAAGTTTTTATCAACTAATATTAAATTGTTACAGAATTTAAGTGTAATTTTCATTTTATATTTTTAAAAAAGAAACGCACAAGATTTCCTTTTATAATGATTCATCAATTTATAAAAGTCATTCTATAAACATAAAAAGCTGTGTACTTTGGATGTTTTCATATAATTATAATAATATGAATGATTCAATAAGATAAATTGTGATATAATTTGCTTCCATGATATTTCAGGAAAAAATCAATTACAACAATGTTTAATGGATAAAATGAAAAACATTTAAGTGTATTGTGTTATTTTTATTGTAAATTAGTTAAAGTTGTAATTTTTAATTATAATATTATAATAAATTTTAGTATCATTTACATTTTAGGTGGTGGTGAAATTAGTAGGAGTCCAGAATTGAATGAATATGTTGCTCCCCCTGGTATTTAAATTTCTTTTTCTTTATTTATGTTAACATTTAATATATGTTTATTGTTATTATTCATCCTTGAAAATTTTGGATAAGTGGCATTATAACTTTAATGATTCAAATATTGAAAAAAAAAAAAAAAGACAATACTGGAAGAAGCTTAATATTTAATTATCTGATATTTAACCCTCATTTGCAGCTTACTAACTCTTGATATCTAAATATTTATTGTATATATGTTTTATAACTTTTAATGAATTATCTTTTTGCTTATTTGTTTATACTTTGTCAAACAACTTTATTTTAGTGTTGTTCTATGTAAAGGAATGTCTAACTGTATGATTTTTTTTTTTTTTTTTTTTACTGTTATGTTTTTAATCTGTTAGTGCATTTTATTTTTTTTTATTTCTTCTCTTCCGCTTTGACCAATTCTGCTTTGGTTTTGGGTTAATTTCTTATTTTTCTGTGTGCTGTGTGTAATGTGTGTGGTCTAACTCACTTTAGCAGCCACATCCCAGCCTTTACCTCCTCAATCCCCACCTGGTCGGATTGCTGATTATGTTCCACAAATTGCCCCAGAACATAAAGATTCACCATATTCTGCCAAACTTACTTCTACTGTCATCTACACCTCTCAGGAAGGTCCAGGTATCTAATTGTTTCTCATCAGACTTTTTTTTTAAAACTTTTATATAGGCAAGTTTATAATGTGGTGAAAAATTTATCTTTGTAGGTACATCCCAACCAACTAGTTAATTGTAAATTAATTTGTCATGGTGTTTAGGTATTAGAATGTCTTCATACATATATATAGATATTTTTCTTTCTTGGTTATTATGAAATTTACTTAGTCTTCATCATAACCAGATGCATGTTGTTCATAATATAGTTTAAAAACAATAAATCTAATTTCAAAGAACTGTTATCTAGCATGTATTTAATTATTATTGTCTATTAGATTTTCTAGTCTAGTATGTTTTCATAGAATTAAAAAGACGTTTTTTAAAATTTTATTTCTTTATTTTATTAAAAAGAATTAATTAACTAGTCTGCAAAAAGTACATGTCCTAATATTTTATGATTGTGAAAATATTTCGATTAATTTTAAAGGGATGATAATATTACTATTACCATTAAGAACATTTTACTGATCATTCTTGTAAATATTCAAACCATCTGCATCGTATGTGCATATATCCATGAAATTTCCTGGCCATTATCACCGAAGCTCATGTATGCTTACTAGTGCAAAGTGATAATTGCAAACAGATTAAAATTTTTTTCTGATTAGCAATTCTAACAAACCTGATAAAAATCGAAGGTTTTGATTCGAATTGTAGTAAAAAAATAGACATACTTGATCATTTTGAACAGTTATGCTACTTTCAAAATTATTCATGAAGTTAGAGCATTTCTCATCTTCAAGCAGAAATTAGCTGAAGAAATAATTGAACAAAATGAACCAGAAATAAAAACATCAGCCTCACAAGAAATTACACCATGTCCGTCATTACCACCAAGATTGACTGGCCAACATTTTCTAATGCCCATTGAAACAACTTCAAAAGTTCATAAGCATTTATAGTTTGTTCATCCCCCCAAAAAATATTTTAAAATATAACTGCCGTTGTAGCTATTTGTGTTGAACATTTCAAGTACTATTACATGGTGCAAAATTATTAAATTGAATTTCTCTAATTATTCTCAATGTACAGTAGAACCTCTTTAAGTTGAAAAAAATTTTTTGTTCCCTTTCTTTCAAGCCCCAAAACCTCCATTACTCGAAATTTCAACCCTCTATGTCTAAATAATTATTCAATCATCGCAAGCCATTTTGGTATATATTTTCCCTCCGTAACTCGAAAAAAAAATTGGTCCCCTGTATCTCGAACATTAGCAATGTTTGATTTTACAACAAAAACTAATTACCTCAATAGCTCGAAGAAAAATAAGTTACCGACTTTAAGGATCTGCCGACAATGCACGTCATTGTTTCTTAGAAAACAATGTATGAGTTTACAGTAAATAGAATAGCCAAATCTATGAAATATTCTTATTATAATTTTATTATTGCTATTGATTTCATTTGAACTCTAGCGATAGATAGAGAACGATCGAATTGTCTAAAGCAAATAAATAAATAATTGACTTTTTAATACATAATATTTTTAATTTTAAGGTTGTTTTCGGAATTATTTTGATTTTTTATTGTAGTACATAATATAACTTTTAAGTTGCAAATAAACATGTTTATTACATCTGTAACTTGAATTTTTATTTATTTTACCAAACTCAAAATAAGTCGGAAAGAATTTAAACCTCTACAAGTCTAATATTTCCTTACAAATCCGCCTAAGTCGAAATCCTCCATGAGTCGAAAACTCTATAGCTCGAATTATTTGGTGTCTCCCTTGAAGTTCCACTTACAGAGGTTTTACTGTAGAACTATATTGAATTAAATTAAGTTATTTATTTTATAATATTTCTATCCTTAAAAACATATGGTAATGTGGGCTAATTTTCCACTTTTTTGAATGATGCAAATGAGTCAATTTATGTTATACATTAAAGAATCAAAGAGCTATGAATAAAATATTCTGTTAAAAATTGGTTAATTCTTACTGAAAATAATACTTAATTCTTGCTTTGAAATAGGAAATTGTACATTATAATTATTTTTATTTGGGATATTTCCTTATAAAAGCCCTTATGAGAAGAAAAATATACCCTCTTTAGCAGAAATTAATTTTTCTTTTTATGCTGCCATATTACAAACAAATTATTAATATAAAATTTATGGAGAAAGTTCAATTCCATGAAAACATTTTGTATTGAATGAATTATAACAAATGTACATAGGTATACTGAAAAGTTATCAAGTGTATGCTTTGTACTAAATTGCATGCAAGAATACATGTTGCAATTGCATATTAGAAAAATATATAGTTGCTTTAATCTTTGTAGATGTATTGAGCTTATAGTTTTTTTTTTGTATGCATATGTTTTTTAAAAGTATTAAATTTGATCTGTTAGTTAAGCCTGTTGTGTTTTGCTTTGGGATTTTCTGAACTTTTTATGTGTTTCTTTATCTCTTTTTTTTTTTTTTTTTTTTTTTTTTATTGTGAACAATTTTGATGTACATTTTTTGTTCCAATGTCATGATTTTCTTTAATTATTATTTTATAATTATGAAGTCATAATACAACATCTCTCAAAAATTATACACAAGCATAAAATGCTGTTAAAAAATAATAAATTAAAAAAAAAAAAAAAACCAAGTATAAAATTAATATGTGATGTGTATGATTATAAACACTAGAGTATATCATTTTAGTTAATAATACACTTTTTTATTTTCCCATAAATTTATCAGATCCTCCATAAAATCCAGTAGTGAAGCTAAATGAATATAATATTTGCCTATAAGATTATTTTTTTTTTCAAGACTCAGAAAGTATGGTCATTAAATCCATACCCATCCAAGTTATTTATCCTCCATCTTGTTACTAAAAAAAAAAAAAAATAATAATTGATCACTTTTCTTATACCATTTTTTTACTTTTATAGAATTTTGTAAAAATTACTTCTTGAAGATCATGCTAAATCTTAGGAAGATCTTTCAAATGTTTCTTTTAAATTATTAAATCAAAATTTTGCTAACCTCTTTTGAAATTTCTTTTGCTCTTGGCATTTTCGACTAAATTAAGAATAAATATTCAATACTATAATTATGACAAAAATCAGACAATACATATTTATGAAAGCATTAATAATAAATATTTTATTATTTTTTTTATGTTACTTTGTATTGCCTCATTTTTTTTTTTTTTTTTTTTTTAACAATAAATTTGAATAAATCAAAATCATTGAACAAAACTAAATCGTACCTATAAATATGTGAATTGTAATTTAATGTAAAATGTCATTTTCAATTTGTGTTTATTTTTATGGTAAAGAGTATATGTTCGTTCCTGTGTAATATTTTACTTTTTGAATTTTAACATTTTTAATGTTTGTGTAACATATCTTTTAAAAACTTTTATATCTCTTATATTTTTTAGAGAAATTGGGAGAATATTTGACTTGGTATTGGTTTAATGAAGTTTTTTTTTTTTTTTATAAATTATGAAAAAAAAAAATTAAAATGTAATTGTCTAATCTGAACCCAAAACATGTAACTTATTATATTACATATATCGTTTATTTAAATGCATTTATAGTGGAAATGTTTTCCACCATATTTTTCAATATTTAAAAGATTTAGTGAAATTTAAAGGACCTGATTATTTTAAAAGTGTAATATATTTTTGGTATAGATTTTTTTTTAATGAAATAGAAATAAATTCAATGAAAAAAATTTTTATTTTCAAAAACAGTTATCAGTAAATGTAAACCATGTTAATAAATATTCAAAATATTCCGTCAGTTTATTATAATTTTAAAATTTTAATAGTGCTGTCATATTTATTAAATTATTCAAATCAATTCACATTTACATTTTAAAAATCTTATAAAGGATGAGTATAAATTAAAATTTTCTAAAATTTCCAAGTAATTTGCAGAAATTTTTTTGTTATGTTGGTTTAAATATTATTTGTTAGTTAATTTATTAATAACACGGATTTAAATGTATGCATGGCATTTTTTTTAAACTAAAGTATTTTTGACTTGATTTTTTTTTTTTTTTTTTTTTTTTTTTTTTTTTTTTTTTTTTTTTGTTAAATTTTAAATGTTTTGTTCTTTAACTCTTTAATTTATTCTTCAGTTATTAATTTTTGTTTCCTATTTTACTTCATTTCTTTTTTTTGCATTACCTTTTAATTTAGTTCAGAATCCACCATCACGTAAAATTGGATCAATTGCAGATTATGATCCATTGAATGAAAATTATGGTTCTTTGGCAACAGGTTATCGAACTGGAATGCCTCAAGCTGTTTCTAATATGTTAAGAGGTTGGTACTTAATAATTGCTATACTACAGATGAGTACCACTTTTTCAAAGTAAATAGAAAGCAAAAAAAAAAATTGCCCCTAACATTTGATTAGTAAACTCTTTTCAAGATCAGTTATGAACAAAATGCAATAATAAATCATATTTGTTATCATGTATATATATATATACAAATCGTGAATGTAAGTATTAATATGCATCTCTCGATTCAATCTTAAACAACACAAAAGCATTCTCTTTTCAACTAAAATTGAGTATGGTACAATTGGGGGAGGACAGTAGAAATTAATTGTATTATCAAATGTTTTTTTTTCAAATTTTAACAGATTTAAAAAAGAATATTTATTAAATCTAGCATAATATGTTTATTGCAATTTAGTTCTACTAATTGATGTCTGTCTATATATGTCACTATAAATATTTGCTTTTGATGACAAAACAAATAATTTTATTTTCTAATTTCATTGCTTTCAATGTAGCTGTAACTTCTCAAAAGTGTAAGTATTTTTCTGTTTAAAACAATGTTAAATTTACTTTTAGTAGCAGTTTTAATATACTGTAAAAATTATCTTCATATTCATTATTTTTATTATTTTCATTCTTCGAAAACTATTTATTTATCAATTGCAGTTCCGTTTCAATTGTTATTTTATTATTTAAAATGAATTCTTGTTTATTTAAAAATATGAATGAGAAGTTGAAAATGTTATAGGAATTCATTCAATTGAAGGTCTTAATAATCAACTATTGTAGTATTTATTTAACTTGCTGGATTAAACCTAAATGTCCATTATCATGGGTAAACAAAAAAATTTTTTCCTTAATATTCTTGAAAAATATGCAACGTAATTGTATCACAACTTTAGTTTATGCATTTGCACATTATATTTTTAATTTTTAAAATGAATTTCAGTTCAAGATAAATGTCATTTATATACTCATTTCATCATTTTTTTTTCTGAAGCAAATATATTTTTTTACATTATTAATTTTATAATAACCTTTTGTGTAACTAATATAGTTTTAATATTTCCTTTATAGCACAAGAGCCAGTTCCTAGTGTTCCAAAAGCTGTTGGTGTGAGTATTTAAATTATATGTTTTAAAACAATTAGTGGTACCTTCATATACTGTACATTCTTAATGTGTACCAAATCCTTAGACTTAACCAATCAGGACATAAAACCAAACATTTTTTTTTTCAAAGAGAAATAAAGAAAAATAATTAATCTATTTCCATAAAAAAATCCTATTGTTAAGGGCATATTGGGGTTAAGGGACTGATGGGGCTGTATAAATTCACATTGTTCCTCGTACTTTAATTTACTACTAAAATACATAAAATTGGACCTAATTAAAGATCGCCAGATTTAATATTTGTAAAAATCTGTACAAATGAACTTTATTTTCTGCCGGAGCGATTGACAGCGCCCTTCTCTATCTCCTGACCTTTCTTGATACTTGATCTATGTTTAAGTTTACAGAAATAAAAAAAATTAACAACGTGTTTTTTGATATGCAGTAAATACTTATATTTACTGCATTTCATCAAAAGTATCTTTTTCATCATATGAAAATGTTTAGAATAATTTAATATTTGCATTAATTTGTCTAAGGCACTTTTTAAATTTGATGTTATTGTTGTGTGTGTTAAATATCAATAAAAATTGAAAATCAGAATAAAACCAGAAGAAGAAAAAAAAGGTTTCGCAATCTCAATTTGTGATATTAAAGTTGTAAAATTGGCATTGTAACAAAAAAAGAAAAAACTGGATATTGTTAAAAAACAATATATTAATTCTTGCAATTTGGTAATTTCAAAAATGGTGTTACTTTTTGTTAAAAAAGGAACATAAATATAATGGATTGAGATTTTAAAAAATGGAACTTTATGAATGTATTTTAAGTTATAAAAAGTTTAGAAAACACAACCTTCACTGTTATGAATTTATGGGAAGTTTAAGTAAAATTTATACATATTAAATTTGCAATTTAATAAATGAAAATATTATTTTTACCTAATAAAAATTTTAAAAAGTCTGATAAAATGCTTAATATTAATAAGTAGCAAATAAATCAAAGTTCAAAATCTAGGAGAAGGAGATTGATTTATATACTACAAATATTTCATGACCAATAATATTTTGCAAATAACATTTTACCATAAACCTAATATTTGATACAGTTGTACTAATAAATATGTTGCAAATCCTTAATTTATGGCAGGAAAGTCATTTTATTGACTTATGTTTTTACAGCACTCAATCTTTTATTGTTGTAGCATAAATGATTAATTCATAGATTAAATATTTATGCTTCAAGTATATCCGGATTTAAAAAGCAAGTAAAAAAATAATATTTATATTCTTATTAATAATGAATTCATAATTTCAAACTTTAAAAATTCTCAAGGTCAAAACAGTTGCTTTTCAGTAGTTAAATGCCAATTAACCAATTGAGCAATTTGAAACTCATGAAAACAATTAATGTGAACATCATATTTAATATTAGTAGTTAATATTTAAGTAATTATGAAAATTGCAGAAATATCCACAAAATGGCATTGTTTTTTTAAATATCTGTCAATCTCATTTTATTGCTAATTTTCTATTTATAAATATTAGCATTAAAATGAGCTATTTCATATTTAATAAATCTTTTAATAAAATATGATTTTCCATATCAAATAAAAAAAGTTAATTTAGAAGCAAGAATTTATATCAGATAATCATTGTTATTTGTTATAAGAAATGCTATTTTTTTTCATTAGATTTGCTATGTAACATATAAAGATGCATAAAGTCACTTATATTTAATTTCTAATATATATTTTAATATTATACTTTTGTTGATATGACATAGCTACTAAGCTTCCTGAATTGTTATGGGGGAAAATCAAGGTAAAGGTAAAAAGATTTTACATAAAATTGTTAATATATAATTCCTAATGAAAGGAAAAAAAGCCATTTGTCAAAGTTGGTAGATATATCATTATTATATAAAATTCAGTAAGGGCTTTTTAATTGAAATTTTTTTCATTAATTAATTTTTTTAAATAATGTAATGCATAATGTTTTATTTAAATGTATTAAATTTCTTTAATTATTAAAAATAAATAATTCACTTTCTAGCACACTTTCAAAGCCATGTATGATTACGTAGCACAGGATTCCGATGAAGTAAGCTTCTTGGATGGAGATGTTATTATTAACTGTAATGCCATTGACGATGGTTGGATGACAGGAACTGTACAGCGAACCGGACAAACTGGAATGTTACCTGCCAATTATGTTGAGCGAGTCAATTGATAACTGGTGTTGTGCTTTATATATTTCTGAATGATTTGTGACGAGTTTTAAAACAAATACTTAGGACAGGAAAATTTGGCTCACACATGCTCAATGATGAAAGGAAAGTTGAATTGACTTTTCAAATTAAAAATTTCTCTTTTTTTTTTACTGTAGAATTATATTAAAAACATAAAAAAGAATATTGTAACAGTCAAAGTAGGCTAAACTCCCAGAATCTCATGACTTTGTATTAATCTGTAATGTATATTACTGGTTTATCGAAATGTACATTTCTCCTTTATTTCTATTTTTAAATCCTAAAATGGTGCATGGGAATTTTTTCTTGATGCAATAATAGTGATGCATGAATCTATTTAATTCCATCTAAGGTGCTTAGTACACAAATAAATTTTGAAAAAAAATTGTTGTTGAAGTTTATGCACTATTGTAATAAGTTTTCCTGAAAATTTTAGCAGTGCTTTTTTTTTTTTTTTTTTAAATCTTGAATCAAGCAAAAGGTTTGTGTATTTCTGTTTGTCTTGCTGTGCATCTGATGTTTTACTTAAGCATAATTGTTTTCTCGGTGGTCATAACTTGCCTATGTGTTAACTGTAATGAAGATGACTATTTTCTATTTGACTTTTGTTCTTTTCTACTTTTTTAAATGAGTTTATTGAGCCAAAATGAAACATTCTGAGCTTTTTTTTTTTTAAGGAAAAACGTTTGTAAAGATAAGCAATTTTTAGGGAGCCATATTTGTAATGGTTTCAGTACTGCCATGTTTGTTTGTTTTGGCAGGAAGAAATTTGATTCCTTTTTATATATGTGTATAAATATATATAAATATCTTTATATAGTTGTTATAACAAATTCTTTTTTGTAAGTAATGCTTTAATTGATGTTGGTGTGATTTTAAAATGAAATGAGAGACTTGTCTTTGCTGCACCAATCAGATTTTATTTTTTCTTTTGTGTTGTTTTATTTTCATATTATCTGTAATTACTTATGCTTTGTTTTTCATAAAATACTGTTACTTTTTATGAATTGCTTTAAGCATTTATTGCTTTATTTTAATGTATGTATGTTTGTTTATGTTATGTAGTACATCTCTTCCTGTACTTCAGGCTGTCAAAAAAACCTTCAAATAAAATGCTTCCTTACTCATTTGTTGAGCAAAATCTTGCAATTCTTACACCCTAAAATTTTATAACTTTACATCACTAAGTAAAATTATTGTTATTATTATTATTATTTTTTTCATTTATATATTTTTTGCTAGATTTTTCCCTCATTTATACCAATTACTTCTTAGAGCTAAGGTGGTTAACAGTTTTGCAAGGGATGATGTTGTGGCACCACAATTTTGAAATAATACTTTTACAAGGGTGGCATCTGATGGGTTTTACACCTTAAATCCAACAGGACATTTCAACCTAAACATTTATCCCTATCCCTGGTATAGAGAGATTCATATATAATTCTCATTCATATATGATTATTATCTCACTTATTTCTTTTAAATTTTAGGTTGTGAATTTAACATTTTATAATCATAGCTACTGTAGTTTTACTCTTTTTAACATCTGTTTAGGTCTAAACTTGAAATTAATTGGAATGAATAAAATTGTAATTAATTTAAATGGAATTGAATTGGGTTAAACTGATATTAAAATTAGTATTAATTTTTCAATGAAAATCTGGATTCTGTACTATAATTGAAAAAGGGATTCTCTTAACTTATCATGGAGCAAAACAAGGAAAGAAAACAAACTGACCTTGAAATATCATATAAATTTTCAACTGAATGCACCACATTATATAATTCCTTTAAAATAATAATGATAATTATTATTTAATTTTTGTTTCAAAACAATCAACTGAAATAAGCATTTATGTTTTTCCAAATTTTTTTTCATATCTATATTATCTTTTGAATGAGAAATACCCAAAATGTTACTTTACAAGAATTTTAATTAGCCATATAAAAGTAGAAAAAGATTTTGTATGGAAAATGAGCTTAGTAATTTTTAAAATAATAAACTATAAAAATTAGTTAAGATTTTTGAATTCTTAAAAAATAAATAAATCATTCATGAAATTTATTAGAAAATTTTGCCATCAAAAATCGTATTTAGTTTCATCATCAGTATTTTATATTTCTACAATAGGCATTAGTTAATATTTTAATTTACTATTCAATACATGCATATATGTAATTAAGACTTGTTTACCTTTTAACACAAGTGCTTAAATGTTGAATTTAATAATAAAAAAAATCATTTCATTAAATTTATTTGTTGAAATATGCAAAAAAAAAAAAAAAAAACAAATTACATGTATTTTCTTTCATTTTTTTTCAACTAAACAAAGTTTTCCTCTTTTTCTTAAAAAAAATTAAGGTTGTTTATTTGAAAAAAATATAGATGTTGCTTCATTTTTCTTATAAATTTTGTACTTAGGTTTGCTAATCGCTTTAATTATATTTTTTTGAAAGATTAGATTATTCTTTGATCATAATGGAATTTAACTTTTTTTAGTAATATATTTCTATTAAGGACAAAATGTATTGCCCTTTATTATTTTTTTTTAAATTTAGTTCTGAAAAGGACAATATATCCAGCATTATAAATGTAGGATAATATAGAAAACTTTAGTAATTTATTGCAATATATATTTTTTTTCTTCATTCAAAATAAAAAAATTCTCATACTTTTTTAATATGCTAATTTTGCAAAAAGACATCACACCTTTTGTTTTTTTTTATGAGTAATTTCAGTAATCGATAGCCTCAAATGCGTAAAAATTCAAATAAGCGATTAGTTTTTTATTTTAATTGTTAATTTACTTGTGTTTGTAATGAACTAATACATATGATTAAAATTTTCTAAATTTCAATGAATACTATAAAATTTTCATTTAGAATTTGCTGAAGAATCCAAAATAAAAATTTTGGTGTTCGATCTTTCATCAGATACTTTTTTAAATCTATAGTTTCTTTATTGTAGGTAAACTGTGTATGTGTTGTGTTTATTAGCTAAATCAAGAACAACATTAGAATTCACTTAATATTTTTTACCCATATTTGAAAACTATTCTTGTAAATTCCCATTTGTAGCATTAATTCAATCTAACTATTTTAGTTTAATTAAAACTAAAAAGTTCTACATGTATGTACAAATAAGACCGTTTCACACACACACACAAAATGTGATGCTTTTCAAAATACAGCCTTAGTAGGTTTCCAGTAAATTATGCATATAATGTTAATATTAATTAAAAATATTTATGTACAAAAGTCCGAGAATAAATTACTTTACATTATGCCACCCTTCATCTTTCCTAAGACCTTTTAGCATCTTTCCAATAATGTGAATGTGAGAATTTTTGTTTTGGGGGAGTCCCAATTTTGAAATGAAAGTCCACTAGTGTCTTATATTCATAGTGTAATATAATAATAACTCTTAATATAGTTAAGTTGTGAATTACTATTTAGTGTTTGTCATTTTTAACTGACATCAAGTGTTAATTCAGAGCTTGGTTAGTTAAATTTGGATCTATAATTAATAAGTAATTATAGAAGAATAAGTTAAAAACTTTGAATATTATTAAATAAAGAATATAATGTTGAGGAATTCAGTCACACATTAATTAAATATACTAGCTGTATATCATTGAAGTTTAAAAAAAATTTATGTATTAAAATTATGAAATCTGTTTTTAAAGATTTAAAAATGATGTATCAATTGAGACTAAAATTTGTGGATGTGATGTGTGGTGCAATTATTATTTTTATTTCATGTGTATGCACATGCTGTGCATACACAGAAATAATAATTGTATTTTCAGAAAAATAACTGATCTATTTGTTCAACAGAAGAAAAAAAGATCTACACAATGAGACCAAGTCAATAAAATGTTAGTGTCCTATTGCCTTGGTGTTATTGTTAACTAATAGTGTCCTGTGAATGTAAATCTAAGTTTTTAAACTGCTATTATAAGATTTTTAATGGCTGATATTCAGGAATGTCGTAAAACTAGCTAAATGCTTCTCTGGGAGTAGCAGTTCTGGTCACCTAGTTTCACAATGAAGTATTTTGGAAAAGATGATTATCAGTAGAAAAGTGTGCCTAAAGGTATCAGACTTGTTCTTGTAGAAAAATAGGATCTACAAAATCAAAGGCAACACTATGAATAATGGAATTTCATCAAAATATCTTTTATATTACACAGGAGTTAATATAAATCTAAAGCGAATAAAAGTTCCTAAAGTGGTTGTTATAAAGTTGTTCCTAAAGTGGGCGTTATCAGTGGTGCAGTTGTGGGAAGGGCGTTTAATAATAAGGAACGGAAGATTAGAAAGCTGATTCAAACAAACAACTCTGGTTGCAAATGTAGCTATCTACAATTAATCCTGGATTAAGGGTTGTAATACAAAGATATTTAATTGTATTTTCTTTATAATTGTGCAATGTTTCTTTTTGTGGTCACAAATATGTTAAATGACTGTGCAAGACGCAGAAATTCACCCTTCAACTTGAGAAATGCAAAGCAGTAACTTTTTTTCAAATAGAAAGTAAATGCCAACTCAAAACTTAAAAAAATTTACGATATCAATATACCATGGAAGCAACATATCCCTATTATGGGCATCATTTTCTTTCATAACTTAACTTTCAAACATCACTTCCTTTATTTCAAAGAAAGCTATAAAAAGTTAGAATATGAGTCTCCTATCTTTATCTCCTCCAACCATATTGATCTCCAAATTCTAAGTATTGCGTACCATGTAAATGTACATTTCGCAACAGGTCTTTCAAAATGGACTCTAACCCCTATTTTACACTAAGAAGCTTTACAACCTTCAGAGGCATTTTATGATGACAGAGTGCTTTCTCAAAAATTTCTTTACGTTCATTTTTCCTTCTCTCTAATTATAATATACCAGGAAATCAATAATTTAGGTTGAAACATCTCATTTTTCTTCAATCATTTTTTGCAAACTTTCTAGACAGCTTAAATATCCAATCTTCCAATTTAATTCCCAATTTTCCTCCAGATAAACTTTAGAATCAGTTTCTTCTAAACTTTAAAATCAAAAGAAATATAAAAAATTTAGTTAGAACTTTAAAATCACATTTCATCTTGAAGATTTACCTTTTAAAAACAAACAGTTACCCCCATCGTGCCATCATACATCTTTTTTGAACAACACAAATATGAACACTGGAACAAGGTTATTTTGGCATCAGAGGTATTTAAGCCATATCTTAAAATACTCAATAACTGTCATCAATATATTTTCCCAGGAGTCTTCTTCAGGTCAGATTTTTAAATTACAATTGCATTTTCATAGCCCTTGCCCTGATTTTTTAACCATTTCGCTATATGTTCTTTCAACTCGCTACTAAGACTGTCTGTCTGTTCTTCAAGTCTTAGATAGTTGCAATTTTCAATCCAATCGTGTTCTCAAACTACTAGGCAGTCAGCCATAAAACATCTTAAACAGCATTTTACAATTGAATTACAGTGAATGAATTGAATTATTTACAACTGAATTACTCCACAGCGTTACAGAGAATGAACTAGCAAATACTCTAGTAAAATCAGCAGTAGACACCATCATTATTCATTGAATATTTCAAGAGAGCTTTACATTTCAACAACAACAAAAAACCCCAGAACAGTGGGTAAGACGAAAATAAGCTCATGAATTTATTTTTTAAATAGTTTTAAACTTTCCCATCGATTTCTTCCTTTAAATGGAAATGAAGAAGTTCTACTTAAACGTACTCTTATTTCGTACTAAAATATACCCATCAAATGCTGCACTCCATAGATTTGGTCTAAACTCATATTTTTGTGTCTACTCTGCAAAACACCTGGAATCGACGAATACATTTTATTCCAATTCACATAATATGTAGAGCCAAGGAACAAGATACAAGACTACGTTAGATGCAAAAATTAACAATATTTCATTTTCTACAAAAAGTCTCGAAAGCAACAGGGTATGTCATTTTTTTCCTCTTTATCGTCATAATTGTTAATCACATATTAATGTCCTCTTTTCAATTTTATAATCTAGTGATCTAGTCGATCAATATTTTCTTTTACTCCTTTCTGTTTTATATTTATTCGTCTGATTTATTTTCTTTTGATTGCTGGATTCGTGCAATAATTTATTTGTTTCAAATTCATATTTAAAGCTCAACATGAGATCTACCACATTTAAACGACTATCAAGAATTTATCCTGAATCTTGAATCGAAGGAGTATATGGGGATGCGAAGCAACAAGGACTATAATCCGCTAATCACTATATAGGAACAGTTCGTTTTCCCTATTTATACGTCACTAAAAAGGATGCAAGATCTATTTTCCGCTCAGTGAGGAAATTGGTTCGAACAAAAACAGGGATTAATAATATCCCCTGAGTGCCGAGAGAATTGCAGCTAATAAATATCAAAACGTTTAAGAGATTGGAGAAATAAAGTCAGATTTTTTTTTGCAGTCAAGAATTTTAGATAAAAGAGCTTTGAATGTGATATTATTTTCGTCGATATTCAAGTTTTACCATAGATGTAATCTGGAGGGGGAATATTTTCTGCATCTTAAAAAGAATGTGTAAAAGGTCATTGGTTTCATCACATATGTTACAGAAAGGATTGGAATCTAAACAGAATCTATTTAACAGGGCGGGAGTAACGATCATTCTGCTGATGATATGAGCAATGAGTATATCCTGTTTTCTATTCTGTGTCCATTTTGTGATAGTTCCAATATCCGGAAAGTTTCCTATAGAATCATAATATTTACTGCTAAAGTAATTTGTTTCCGAGATGAGGTAGGATTTTTTTTTTTCAGATTTGCAAATGACATCTTCTGGGGATATCCATTCAATAAATTGTGAGAGTTTCGTGGTATTCTTTGCGAGAGAATCCGCTTTTTTCATTCCATAAAATTCCCGAATGACTAGAAACCCATAAAAATGTGATATTTTTATTAAAAGTTTGTCGAACAAAAATTTTGAATCAAGTCTCTGAATAACATAGGTAGAAGAATTTAAGAGTTTTGAGTAGTAACTTGATTACATTTTTTCAATCATCATCAGTGTTTCTCGGAATTTAACAGCATTTGGATAAATTGAGATAAGGTAGCATAATAGTATTTCAATAAAATACTATTTAAATTTTTTTCATTTAAATAAGAATTGTGTTATATCAAGAACCACTGAATGATGGTTTTGTTGATAATTCTTTAATTGTAGAAAGCAGTTATAAAAGTGTGCATCATTTTAACCTTTAAAACTAAAAGTCACGTGGCAATTTTATTCCCAAATATATAACTGCAGTACATTATATTTAACTATATTGATATTTACTGCCTTCCTGTCCAACGTTATTGAGAAAACAGTCTGAAAATGCATTTCTATCAAATATTATTGCTATATATGGGATTTATAATCAAATTTCTAGAGAAGAAAAATTGAATCGTAAATTCTTTTAGCCCTTGAGGCAGAACAAGTCAACAAGATTATTTGAAGATCTCACAAATTATAAACTACAATAAAAAACCAAACTGCATAGTTTGTATTTTTAAGCAATAATTTAATAATTTTGATCAGTAATAATAAGCAATTTATTCACAGAGTCTTTTTTTTTTTCTCGAAATTGTAAAATTTTTGTTAGATTGTTGATATAAAGGATTTATTTAATTTCTACACAAAACTTAATTACAATTCTGAAACCTACTTATAAAAATAAAATCAAACTTAAAAACCATCATAATTACTGAAGATTATCATTTTTATGTGAGGTAACTTTTAAAATAAAAACATCGAATTTATTAAAAAAGTGCAGGAATCCACTTAATTGATTTTTATTACGTTTCTGTGGAATTTAGATTTATTTTAATAGTAAAGTTTTTAAAAACTGTCAACTTTTTGAATTTACAATTATCAGCTGATCGACAGAAATTTGTTATTTTTTTTTTCAACCTTCTACTTTCGTTTTTCTTTCTTTTTCTACCTCGTCGTCTGCTGCTCTCGCTAGAGCGCGCAGTATAATGAGTCTTGTCAAAATGGTGACTCGGGTGAAATGGAAGGTAGTTGATGTGCCGCTGTTATTAAATTTATCTTTATTGTTTTTATTTGCCCAATGTTCTAAGCACCCTGCAATATGTTCACATAAGCACCCTCAACCACACGAGGTGAGTTGTTTTATTTTTAAATTCTTTTAGTACCTTTGAAAACACGTTGTTTACATTGCATCTGATACATACTCCACATTGACTGATCAGTCTGTCAAAGTACCGTAAACAAATCGAGTTTGAGACGGATTTGACAATCTTTTTTCATTTTTGTCAATTAATTTATTTAAATCTCAGGATTTTTTTGTCAATATTAATAGTATCCTTTTATTCTGTAGGTAATTTAAAATTTATTCCTATTTGAAAAACGTGAATAATTTATTTTATTCAATTTTTTTCTATTTCTATCTGCGAAAAGTATTCTAATATTAATGTAAGAGTAGTTAAAATTTTTGTATTTAATATTCTTAACAATAAAATTATTTTTAATTTGTCTCTTGCTTGTTTTCTCTGATATCTTCTTGCAAACCACTAAATTTTCTAGATTAGGAACATAAGTATTTTTAAATAAAAAATGTATTTTGAATGTTCATATTTATCCACAAATGTTGCATATTTGCTCAAATTTAATTGCTTAATAATCAAGATTCAACAATTGTTTTTAATACAACAAAAAGTTTGTATGAATTTGAAAATTAAGCTGAACATTGTTTTTTAGCTCTTTAAATGTTTTTAATTTATGAATTTCTTACATAAATTCTTATTGCCTTTTCCATCAACTAGTGAAATTTATTTAAGGAATATAGTAATAAAATTATAGCATAAAATTCTTTTTATATTGAAAAAATAAAAATTTTGCTGTTTTCTTAATTGTATTGCAAATTTAAAATTTAGTAAATTGAAGGAATTTTAAACAATATTATGTCAATGTAAAAATATCAATAAAAATAAAACTGGAATTGTAATATAATATTTTTTAAATAAAGCTGACAATTATAATTGCTATGAAATATCCATTTTCCATAGTACTGTGTTGATGGATAATGTTTTAAAAAATTTTGTGAGCATATAGACATATATATTACATCTAATATAATTATAAAGATAGTTTTTCAATTGGTGAAATTAAAATATAAATTTTGAATATAGTTTTGTGTAAAAGTATAAATTTTGAGCATATTCAAGTGTGAAAACTGAACATCTAGTAAGTTGGAGCTTTCATAAAAAATAAAGTAATTCTGTAATAGTTTTTCTATTTCTGTTTTGAAATCTGTATTTATTAAATTACAATATCATGTTTATTAAATTGTATTATCAATATATGATCAGAGTCGTATGAAATAAAAGAACTTTTGATATTAAATTATTTTATTAAATATCATGAACAATTTTATAAAATATTGACATTACATATTTTATAAAATTTTTAATAGTAATTGAAATTTTTTGTTATTTAAATAACTAAATCTTGCTTTATACAAATTAAAATCATTTATTGCAGCATTTTTAAACATTGAGAACTAATATTACGAAGAATTGTTAAAATATACGAAGATTAATTAAAATATTACGAAGAATTATTATTTATGGACTTAATTTTCATAACCTGTATCTGATTATAAATGCATACTATTCCTCTTGTTAAATTTTGTATTTCTTTAAGTCATTAGTCTATGTAACATTTTTTATGCAAGTACCATGGATTAGAAAACATCAAGATAAATCCAATAAGGTATATTTAAAATAAGTTATCAAGATTGAGTTTCTTTTTCTAAAAATCAACAAATTATATTTATCAATTGATTTTAAAAATATTTATAATATAATGAGTAAAAATTAAGTCTGATTGAAAGATTGGAAATGGAAACAAGTATGAAATAAAGTTTTTTTCCTGATTTTTGTCAACACTACTTATATATATATACATATATATATATATTATTCACAAAATATATTTAAGAATATAGCCATGTAGCCAATTTTTATTAATAATTAGTCACTTTGATTTACATTTGTGCACTTTTGTATTTTTTAAATAATATAAACAAATACAAGTGATAAATTTTACTAGCTTTTATAATCATATTTTGGTATTATATTACAAGGTAGTAAATCCTGTTTGCTAGTTGATTTTTCTCTGAAATCGATGATGTAATTTTTACCACAAGGAAATAAAACCATTGACCCATGATTCATTGACATATGATTCTATGAGTTTTCTATTTCCATCCATCCTATTTCCTATTTCATCCATTTTCATTTTTTTACGACAGTTTTTACGATACAAATTAAAAGAAATATCCATCATTTATTAAATTTATCATCAAAGATTTATACAGTCATGAAATCTTTGATGAATTTATTGCATTTGAAATATATTTATCTGTTACATAATAATGTAGAATTTTATTACATAATTTTTAAAATTAATTTAGTCAAAGTAACTGACTTTCTAATAATTCTTGTTGCATTGCATAAAATTTACCTTTTGTATGGTTGCATCATTATTACAAGCATTACATTCATGAAATAAAAACATTAACGAAGGACAATAAAATACTTAAAATCTAATTTCTATTAACTGAAGTTCTTTGGATGTTACGAGTTATATTTGGGAAATTTATTTAAATTTTGTGTAGTTGTTAATTCTTTTAAAATGTATATTTTAATGATATGCCTTAAATAATTATTCAGTTATTGAAAGGTATTTTTTAAGTAATTAAGTAAGAAATTATTATGCTATAAATGATAGTTGGATTTTGCATATTAAGAAGCCATAAGATCAATTTAATCTATAATTTATCATTAGTGGACTCCATACTTCTTGAATTTCATTGATATATTTAAGAACTATGTGAAAATGAAAATAAAAATTTATAACACCTGATACAATTTTTCAGAATTTTTTATGAAGATTTATTGCAGATATTGTTTGTAGACTTATATTAAGATGTTAACAACTTGTTTCATTTAATTTAAAAAATGCAATTTGAAGATAGTAAAAATTATGATTTAGTAGTCAGTTTATGATTTAGTAGCAGTATATGTTAGAAGAAACTGTAAATAAAAGTTTAATGGATTGAACTTGCACATTATTCTTTTCAATCTTTTATAGATCCCTAATTAATTATCATAGTCACTTCTTTACTGAATTCTTTTATAGATGGTTATAATCTTCTATAAAAGTTTTTATTTTATTTTTAATTTCTTTCATGTAATTTTATCTTTCAGTTAATATTATGAATCATAAGGTGTATGTTTTTATTTAAGTTATCAATAAATGACATAATAATATAAATATTATGATGTATTTTCTAAATAAAGTGTTATTCATACATTTAAATTAGCCATGTTTCCTTAAAAAAAAGGATTTATGGCAGACATTTTTGGGGTCCAATCACAAGGAAGAGGAAGAATTTCATTCCTTACACTTAAAAATCAAAGTAATTTTTATAAATAAAAAATAATAATAATAATAAAAAACAAATGGGAGGATACCATAAAACAATAATGAAACATAGAAATTTAATTATCATGAATTTTAAAATATATATATATTTTTTTGTTTGGTGATGAATTTGCAATTTAAATACAGAAATTCTTGATTTTTTCCCACAATGTATTTGTGTTTGTCATTATTTGGCTTATATCAAATCACAAATCAAAACAGGATTTCTTATTATTTTTTAAATTCTAATTATAGAATTTCCTTTCTCTCATTCATATATATATATATATATATATATATATAAATATAAAAATCAGGCCACTCATTTTATTGATGGTCTGTGGCATTTAAATATTCGATAATTTTTGTATTAGGAATTAAATAATATAAGTGAGTTATCATTTTTAAGTTAAAAAATGTTGTTACTAAATTAATTAAAACCAATTATAATTAATTGCAATTATTATTGTTCAGTTAATAATAATAATTATGCAGATTAATATTATGAATACTAATATTAATCTTTTAATTGTTGCTATTCGTATATTACCCATATGAAATAAACTGGCTAAAATATCACAGCCAGTGTGACAGTTAATGATGAAAATGGTTGGAAGGAAGGTGCCTTGAGAATAAAAAGTTAAAAACCAGTGCTATACAAGATTATTAATAAATTAAATCTGTGTAAATAAAAAATTCTTTGGTTAATTTACCAACAAGTTACTAACAAAGAGAGGTCACCTATTTGGTTGAAATTTATACTAGATGTAGATCATCACGAGGATATTAATGGCCGAAATAATAAGACCCCACTTCTAGATAATGTTCGAGAAAATCAAGTTTTAATATTTTGAATGCTTTTGATTTTCTTAAAGCACCCTGAAATGTTATCTGATGGTATAATGGTAAATAGACGCGCATGTAATTCGAACGATGCGAATTCTTGCATTGGCGTTTCTTTTCGTTCCATTTAATTTTATACTTTTACATTAATTAATATGTAATGCAGCAAAATTACATAAATTAATTTCTCTTGGAAAACATATTCTTATATATTTTCTTTTTTTCATTTATGAATTTTTTTGTTTCTTTTACCGTATAAAATGCTTTAACTTTTTATTGTTGCCCAGTTTGTTTTTCCATATGTAAAGGTTTATAGAGAAATAGGTTTATAGACAATTTCAACAGTCAGAATAAAACAATCACATTTCACAAAACGGGAAAAATTTATTTCGATTAGGTACAGAATATCCTGTCTGAGCAGCAAAATAATTAGACTTATCTTTGGAATGATTTACTTGTGACGAATTGTAGAATTGACAAACAAAATTAGCAAGAAAAGACATGCAAAAAGAATATTAAAATGATTTATTTTTATTTCCAATGGCAAATTTACAGGACAACAGATATCATAAAAATACAAAGAACAAGATAGAAACAAATGGCATCTGTTAATCCATCAACTTAAGTCTTGCATTCCAATAACGCTTACAGAAAGAAACAGGAGGCAGTGCAGAACAGGAAGCAAAGTAAAACATATCCATTTCTCCATGGTTATCATACAAAGACAGAGAGTGTCAGGAGTCAGTTTAATTCTGTGAAGGTGCTTGCGTACACAATCGTGACCATAGAAAATCCGTAGCAATGGCACTGATGATAGTATGACAAACCACCTGCATTCACTGCAGAACTGTAAGAAACTCACACTGAGAGCCAGATTGAAGGCCGTGTTTGTAGATCATTTTGCCATATCAGATGTTGCCCGGACTAGATGAACCTCCTATCACGAGAAGGTAGATCTACGTTGAAACAGTTCTACAAATTTAGTTAAAGAATATTAAAGCGATCGAATGAAAAAGTAGATGAACTTGTATCTTCAGTGAAGGAATTTCGTAAATGTGAAGAAAGTTTATTTCCGAATAGTCAATATATTCAAAAATGTCTGTTAATGTAAAAACTGGACATTCATAAACGCTCTATCTCTTGCTTGGAAATATTACATACTATACCCCTATATATTTAACCATTTAAAATATTAAATCACAATTTTCTTGAAAAGTATTTAGATGTGGACTAGTATTTTGGCCATTTAACATCCTAGTGATGACCTTCACGTAGCATAAAGTTCAATCAAATTGGGGATGGATAATTCGACATCTGCCCTTCTAAGTTGTTAGAAATTTTTTTTTTCTTTAGCAAATTTAAACAATACTTTCTCTCTCTCTCTCTTTTTTTTATCATGTTTCCTACTCTAGTATTTCGATTGAAATTCGATGTCTGTTCGTCTTCCACATTCATTACAAATGATGTGTGATGCGACTATAAATTTTTGCAATAGGATATCTACTTCCTGATAAACCCGTTTATATCTTATTTCTTACTTCTTTTCTGACATTTTGTCAGATAAATCGTGAAAATCTTAGAGTAGCGTGAAAAATTACTTGGCCTTTCTTGAACAAAGGTTATTAGTAGAAATTTAGTTTGCAAGAATATGATCCTCATTTTTTTTTCACGTTGAGAATATCGAGAAACTGCTAGTTTAAATAGTTTTTATTAAACGAATAATATTTTTCTATTGTATTTTTAAATAACCAATCTGAATTATATACTTGCGTCTACGCTCAAATTGTAATATACATTTATCATTAGCATTCATGTTAATAGTATTAATATTTGCACGAACATGGTTTTTCCGATATTATAGTCAAAAGCTTGCTATTTAGCAAACAATTAAAGGTTGTTTGCAATTTATGTAAAGTATGTTATAATGTGGGCTTGATGACAGAGTGACTATTGGTCCAGGTTTGAGTCCCGGCTGTGACATGGATGTCTGTTCGGAATCCGCTTTAAACCACTTTTCCTCTTAAATCCACCACCAAATAGTTTCCGGCCGTCTGACAACTCTAATCCGTAAAAAAGAAAACATTCCTGTCACGAAATTGGCCAGTAGGTCTTGTGTTGCGCCAATGAAAAAAATAATTTTATTTTAAGATGTTATAATATAATTTATTTTTATTTTTATGATTTTAGTGATATTTTCCACCGAAGAATGTAGTTAATATTTTTTTTTCTTCCTTTGGATTTTTATGTGAATATACACTTAATAGCTTTAAAATATCAAAACTTATTAATATACTAATGTAATCTATATGATTACGGGTTTAGTCTGTGCAGCAAGAGGGTGAACGTTTGATTCTCACCTATGGCATTTTCTACATTTATTGATTTGCAAATTGTGATTGTCTCTCACTGACAGTCATAATGTCTGATTAGAGCTGCTTTTTTTTTTTTTTAAATACAACGTGCTAATACGTGCAACGTACCAATCTTTTTCTTTCTTCCCGTTTTTGTATTTTATACTCTCCGTGCTGCAACCAAGATAACGTTGAATCTGCTACAATTTCTCCGTATCAATGAGGAATAACTAAAAATACAAGTACCATGAATTGCCAAAAAATGATTCATCGACTGCATAATAATAAATCAAGAGATCTCAAAAAGCTACGGATTGCTCTTAAACTGGCATTCCAGTGTCTTAACTGCGAAGTGAAAATCGCCGTTTTCTTCCAAGTTGACTGTTCCTTTCTTCACTAGTACGTCAATAACTTATCAATTGATCTCTCCGAATATGAGTGACGTCCGCGCTCTTTCTTTCTCCATCAAAAATCGATTCCTCTTTCGGGCATCGCTGGAGATAAAAATCGTGACTGCTGGTGAAGACAGCGTCTTTCGAGATAAACGCGTCTCGAGAATGTTTGGCATTGTTTTCGTAAAAGAATTCCCCATATCTGCGTAAGGTCAAGGGAAAGGATTGTTTTCCGCGCTTTGCAGATGGAGAATGTTTGGGTAGGCTGGAATATCTAATCTACCAAAGACTACCGGGTGATGCATGCGAGATATTTAAAAGTGAAGTTATTTTCAGTTTTGGATCTTTCAAGATCCTTTTATGGTAACTTAGGTCTGCTTGCAATTTGAGTTCTTTGACCATGCTACTTCTTAACTGTTTGTCCGATCTTTGGAAGATCTGATAGTTCGCCATTTTGGCTTTGTTCTTTTGACTATGGTTAAAATATTAATTGTGCAGCCCTATGAATCTTTCGTTTCGGGATTGACATCAAAATATAAATGTTACTACTAAGGTCGACAAATTTCTTTCACACAGATAGCTGTCTTGGATGCCTTAAGGCAAGCGCTGCACAGACGTTACTCACTTTGCATTACCCAGGAGGCGCGTGTAACTTGAAGATAAGCCACAGACGTGGAGTAACAATGCCCTCGCAATGCTCTACGATCATATTAGACTGGAACCTACTGTTTAAAGTGGATTCGAACCACTACAAAATCCATGGCACCCCGGGACTCGAACCCGAAACCTGTGAACGCCAGAGCGCTAGCCACTCGGCCATTCAGGCCCCATTTCTTTCACAGTAGAATCCCCCAAGAGTTACTTGGCTTTTCCACTTCTATTTTCCTTTTTATTATTATTTTTTTTTTCTAATTTCTAAGCAAAAAAGACGCTCACATGAATTTTTAGATTTTTTTATTTTATAGTTACAGCATTTATTTTATAGTAATTCTCTAAACTTCGAGATAATTCTGAATGTACCAATAACTTTTTTAAAAATGAAAACATTGTAAATACGGGTCAACGTGGTTCAATTCATTATTTTTCTTTTTTTGCTTTAATCTGCTTAATTTGTTAATTCATGCAAATATACGCATTGTTACATATTGTCAGAAGCAAGCCGTTTGAACGTGCATTAAATGCAAATTGAATGATATTCCGAAGTTCTGCAATATTATGGGAATTATAAAGTAACTAAAAAGCATTTTCGCATCTTATCTTTAATTTTAGATCTGGATTCTATTTTTTTTTTTTTATTATTTATTTATTTTTATTAGTATTCCAGTGTCGGACGGAAAAATTATGTTGAAATGGAATAAAATGTTGCTAAAAATTAATAGAAAAAAATGTAAAATTAATGAAATATTTCTTGCGTAAATTTATGCCGCATCTGATGAAAATGAAAACTTGTCATGTTAGGCAAACTTGTTTGTTATCATGTTGGGCAAACGAAATCTGGCAAACGTGTCGTTAACCTAATTTCGAACTGAATTATTAATTTATTTCAAACAAGAATATATACTGCTTTTACCGCAAAATAATGAAAATACGCTGTTCTTCGCGCAATTACACTCCCCCTTTTTCTTTTTTTTTCTTCCAAAAGTCCTTTTTCTGGAATTTGAAAACCCTTAAATTTAAAAGTATATAAAACCCATTAACATCACTGTATTAAAACATATGAAAAGCAATAATTTTATAAAAAAAATATTTAAATGAGCATAGGGAGAGGGATTATTTTCAAAAGTCTCTAAGAAGATAGGGATAAAAAGAGGATTTATTCTTGAAAGGAGGAAGGGGATATTATCCCGATTTTGTTAGATTCAGGAGTTGTTTGAAATTACAGTAGGTCTTCGTCAAATCGCACATGCATGAAACAAGTGTGATTTTCTGAAAGTACCGCAATATAACTGGCTACTTTCGAAAGGTGAGTTTCCACCGGATATAAAAATCTTACATCGTAGAACGCAAATCAATCGGAAGCCTGAGTGGGCAGGAGATCAGGTTTCCGATTTGCTGGCGTTCTGCGACAAAAGATTTTAGTATCTGGTGAAAATTTACCTTAATGGTTGTGTGACATTTTTTTCTAAACGCCTTCCTTGAAATATTCGAAGTGCGATATATCGAGGGGTTATTGTATTATTACTGATTTATATTTCATTATATTATATTGCGGATTATCTCACCAATATGGCGCAACATATCAATATATTCGTAGCTCATCATCTTCTTGATAATGACATCCTTGCACCTTCCTTCTTGTTTCCAATAAAAGGCTGGATTTGCTGTTCTACCGATATTATTTGAACACTTTTGACTAATTAGACCGAGACCTACAGTTCAACGTGGATTCCGAACCACTATCAGACATCCATGCCATCGACAGGATTCGAAGCTGAAGTCTGTGGTACCAAAGGCTAGAGCTCTAGCCAATTTGCCATCACGCCGCTACCTTAATAAAAGGACTTTTCGGTCTACGACTTTATTATGCTTACCCCCAGCACTAACACGAAAGCATTGCTTGTGAGGTTTCGAACTGAACTCCTTACAGTATGTCAGAAATTAAATATGCTATCCACCAGGCTTTTTCGTCTCTCCCTGGTTTGTCATGTGAGCTTAGAATTGGATAATCTGAATTCTCCAATAAATAACAAAAGATTTTCATCTTGTCATATTTTAGTTATTTAGGTTCTCCACTAATTATATTGAAATATCCATACAATTGACTCGAGCATTGAGCTCTAGAGCATTTTGGTCCTCAGGGATTAGAAACAGCAACATCGAATAGCACTGATTAAGAGTATCGTGCTAATCTTCTCCGTCTCAACTCGTACGACCCATTAATTTATGACCACGTAACGAAGTCCCTATTTTAATTATTAACAGTTCAATTTAATTTTGTCCCACCGAAGCTGCTTATAAGATTATTATAAAATATCTTAGTGCAATCCTAGACACGAATATATAATTTCATCATAATATTATTAAGCTTTACCAGACCTAAAAACAGAAGTTTGAGGTATTGATGATTGGAAAAATGAAGTATAAATGAAAAGATAAAGAAAATCGAGATCAGGTTAGTAAGTTTATTTAAATGAAACAGCAGCTTGATTTTTAAAAAATTTGAATTAATAATGTATTCACTCCGATTTTCAACTAAATTATAATTATTAATAACATATTTTCGATACACTTAAAACCTACTCGTTTAGGCCGATTATAGCACAACTTCATTGTATTAATTAATTGTAACATTCTCCTTCAATCAATTAATCATTTTATTCATACCTGCCAACCTTCGAAAAGGCATTTCTTCATTGTACTGCAAAAATTCATCTAGAATTATGTGCCTTTTTTGTTTTTATTATTATGTGCCTTTATTTTTATTCGTTTATTACCTGCAGTAATAAACGAATAAAAAATATAACTATGGTACTATCTATACTGCGTCTCATTGGAGCTGTTTAATCATTATCCTGCAGTTTCGATGCTGTACTTACTGACCAATGTTTTCTTCCATCATGTCTTGCTTGCTTTTTAACTTTTTCTTCCTCTAGTTACTATTATCCGTATGGTACTGGCTACTGAGTTTGCAGGAATTCTATGCATAAAGTTTAAAAAAAAGGCTTCTACTTCAATATCAATTTTATTTCTTAATGAGTTTGTGGAACTTACTGTCAAATAATAACACGCAACTCTTCGTAGTTAAAAAAAAAATTATCCAATGTCGAAAAATGATCAATGGTATTTTGAACTATTAGTGGAATTTTGCTTCTATTCTTTTATTTATATTTATAATGAACCTGCCCCTTTGTTTCAAACTCCGCCTCATATTTCTCCCGAGTACATTCTCCGAGTACATGTTGCTTTTGTTGAGAAGCCTCTCTCTCGTCTTCTCCACTCTCTCATAGGTGTCTCCTAGCAAGAGCCGGCGATGAATATTTAACTTCTGTCAGTGAAGAGCCAAGGCAAGGGGGAAATTATGCATAATGTAGCAACGCCTGACACCTCCAGGACCGGGCTTAAATAATCGATTCCTCGTTTAGAAATACCGAAAATAACCCTGCCAAAGCCGGTGTTGTAGCCAGCGATTCTCATTAAGAATTAAGTGGAATCATTGTCAGACGAGGGGGAGCCTTAATCATAATTCTTACCGTCATTGTCTTTCACAAAGGGAAGAAAGCAGTCGTGCTCGTCCCGATACCGGCATTATCATTTACAACGCGAGATTTCAACGAAGCCCAACAGCAGCAGCAAACACACAAGACATTCATTCATTTATTTTTCCCTTCCCAGTCCTTTTCCTAAAAGGATTTGAATGTTTACAAAAGGAATGCCTGGAAAGCAATTAGTAATTGGATAATGTGCAATTCTCTGGCAGGCAGAGGGATACTAAGTTGGGGATGTTTGGGAGACACGCATTGTCCTAATTGCAGCAAAGTTCTGCGTTTCTCTCTTTTGAAATTTTGCCATCGTTCCCTTTTATTATTTAAAAAAAAAAAAAAAAGAAACGAGTTACGAGTTCGTTGTTTCTAATTATGATTTTAAGCTCGTCGCTTATGACGAGTGATGGTTAGTACGCTGTGCACATTTGTATTAGCAAGATTGTGTTTTAAAAGAATGATTGAAATGCAAGAGGGATAATTGTTGAGTCTTTCCCCGGATTCATTGAAAAATTTGAAGCCGCCTTCTAAAATTTAGTAACAATGGTTTGTTTCAAAATCCATTGCATTATTTTGTTTTTGAAAGATACTTCTTAGTGTGTTTTGGTTTGTTCGAAGTTGCCTATTCAGATTTAAGTATTTACTATGGATTAGTCGATCTTTTAAAAGATAATCAGATACAGCTTAGTTTCGGTAGGACTTTTATAAGGAAATGGTTACAGGCTATCATTTAATCAGTGTCATTAAAATGTGTGCATTGGCAAACATGCTTAATCGCTGTTGGTTGAAAATGTTTTTCATTTTTTTTGCACGAATGTGAGTTAATTCTCCATAAGAAAATCTCTATCCTGGCGCTTTTCACATAGAAGTCGATATTAAAAGGTTATTAATGAAGTAGAGAAAATTGGTTAATGAGTTTTATGATGCAAGATCCCATCCGCATCTCTTTGAGGGGTGGCAATTTTTAACGTAGGGACATTAAAAATTGCCTGTAATCACGCAAATATTTGCGCGCAATAAATGTGTTGCAGTACTGACAATTTTTAATGTTAGGGACGTTGAAAATTGCCAGTACTACGACTTTTTCAAATATTTGCGTGATTAGACAAATATCTTAAATCGTCTTTATATAGTATTTCGCTTGAAAAAGCGATAATTACCATTGAATTGTGTGTTGTCAATATTATCTTTTTATAGATTTTTTAAAAATTTCTTTTATTTTGAACTATTTTTTTTGCTTACTATGATAAAACTAGAGATTTTTGACATTGTTTATAATTTTTGTGAATTACTATTATTTTTATATTGTTCATATTACTAAAACTGTTAATTTGCAGTTTTCTTTTTGCCTAAAGACATTAATCCTTTGTTCTTTTCAGTATGAATATCTGCTATGTATTAAAATAAACCTGATGCATAACAGTGGTGGTCTATAACTTAGTCGCCAAGCCATTTCCGCTTGATATAATTTCATCATATTAATTTTTATGAAGTGAGAAATATTTCGAAGAAGAATATTTATAAGCCAAAAATATTCTTCCTTCCTTATGACGAAATAAAGATTTATTGAATTTATTTTTGTCAGGTAAAAAAGAAAAAAAGTCGGATATGAAAATTTGGTAACGGATATGAGAACGCAGATTTCTCATTAATATATATTATTAATATAAAAATATTTCAAAGAAATATATTTTTAACGATGCACAATGATCCTTCCTTCCTTCTTTATAAATAAAGATTTATTGAATTTATTATAGTTGGGAAAAAACATTCGGATATGATTGCGGACATAGTAAAGTAGATTTCTCATTAATATCCACATTTAAAAGCATGATAATTAATTTGATGAGTCATAATTTCCTTTTTTGAAGTGCTATTTCTCGTACATTAAAAGTCTTTATATATTTTTTATCCTTCATTAATAGAAGTATGTATTTGTAAAATGTCACAAAATGTATTGTTTGATCACCGCAATTTTTTTTTTTTCTTGCCCGATTCATGGCTCAGTTTCAACGTGCGCCGTGTGATCATTAGGGCTGAGGTTCAATTCGCTGGCGGCATTGTTGTAGACACTGTTCCAGAAAACGAGGAGATTCGATGGCTTTTGTGATGTTTAGTATCTTGTATCGTTAGTCAGACTGCCTTGTGCGGGTTTTCCGGGTTTTCTCCCATGCAATACGCAAATGTGGGGTTCTTCTGGAAGGCACTGCCCTCCTTCAACGTCACGAAGCCAAGCCAGTCTTCTACCTACGGGTGCTTCATCACAATAGAAACTGCCCCTCCCCTTTCCCTCCTTCCATGAGAACACACGGTTCATGGACTTGGTCTAGATGTTGCTACTACCAAGTGGGATAAGAAACAACATTTTTTTTTTCTTCTTGAAGTTGATATTTGTTTTTCATCTGAACAGTAAATCTCGATGAATTTTTCATATAGAAAAGCAATCTCAAACATTCCTAATTCATAGAAACGAATTAGAAGAGAATTTATTCGAGTAATATAAATAAAAGTTACCATAGTTCCTATTTTTTTCCAATTTTTTTTTTTTAATATAGAAATTAACTGTAGTCTACTTAATTTCCTTTATTCTCTTAAATTTTCATACTATAAAATACAGTAATGCTTTAAATCATTCGATATAAATTGTTCCGAGGAAAAAAGAATGGTAATTAGCAGCAGCAGAACTTTTGACGAAAAGAATGAATAAAGTGGCACTTAATAGCATTTTCCTTTTCCAGCGTGATACACATTAGTAAATATTTACACATCTAGCAAACAACATTTCAAGCTTTTCGTAATTTCAGCATGGCGCGGAACTCCATCAAGTTATTCTAGCTTAATGCGATTTGTCAAGCTTAACGATCTATTTAAAAGGTTTTAAGTAGCTTTATTCAGGCAGAAATTGTGTACAGTGTTCTGAATAAAATTATTTATGTCTTTTTGCTTGCTTGCTAAATTTCAGAAACCTTTTTAACATATATTTTTTTTTCTTTCCTGGTTTGTATATTAATGCTTTATGTGGAAAAAAAAATCATTTGTAAGAAAAAAGTGATACAAGTATGAAATTGTCAGACGAGGAAAAGGTTAAGTTGAAACTCTAAAATGCAAAATGTTACGCACCTCATATTTGTGTTGTACATCAATATTTGCTCATGTTGCTTTTATGGTAATTCAACAACTACTTTTATGATATTCTTCTTAGTGATATTTCTATTTCATGTAAGAAATGGAAATGAGCAAAACATTATACTTCTTCTTCATTGGTGCAATAGCCTCATGGTGAGCCATGACCGACTGAATACTGGCCTACTGGCAGATTTCGAGACAAGAGATGTTTATATTTTATGGGTTAGGGTTGTCAGCCCTACGCCCAACAGTCATATCAGACCGGAACCTGATGGTCGAGTGCTAGTAGTAGATTCAGAACCACTACAAACATCCATATGGCACCGCTGGGAATCGAACCCGAAACCTGTGGTACCGAGCGTCAGAGTGCTCGCCACTCGGCCATCAGGCCCCTATATATGCACCTGTAATATATTGCATTGGGGGCCTGATGGCCGAGTGACTAGTGCTCTGGCTCTCGGTACTATAGGTTTCAGGTTCGATTCCTGGCGTATATTTGTAGTGGTTCGGAATCTTATGATCGATCGTAGAGCATCACAAGCCCAATCAGACTCCTCAAAGTCTGTCCGGTCTCGATTTTATGATCGTTTTAGAGAAAGAGCGTCACAGAGCCCGGACTTTTCAGCTCCCTCACATCATTTCCAAACTTTAAAGGGCAACTCAGCTCTAGGCACAATGATGTGGTGTAGTAATATAGTAGTAGTAGGTGCATATATAGGTTGTACTATACAGTTTCATTTCAAAATTAAAGACGCATAAATCATTTTGATTAGAACTAAAATGTATATATATTTCTTTTTAATGGATTTTATTTTATTTTGCCTAATAATATTTGGTTTACTCTAAAAATTTAATAAATATAACTTTCTATTAAAATTTTACCTTTAAAAAAAAAATGTAGTATATTGTGAATGTACGAAACAATATTTAAAAAAAAAAAACGGTCTTAATATGAACTTGAATTTTAATCTTTTTTTTTTTTTCTTTGAAATATAACTTTTAAGAAGTTTTGAATCGTCTCGCTAATGACTGTTTACTTTCTTTAGCGTCATTAAGTTTCATTTCTTTATCTCATTTTCGACGCTTTTTTTTTTTTTTTTTATTTTCCCAAAAAGTGAAAGAGAAATTTTAGGAGAAAATACTTTTGTTCATTTTCTGCTATATTGTTTTCAAATGAATTTTTTAAAAAAAAAAAAAGCTTTGGAAGGTTTATAAATTCCAAGGGAAAAAAAAAATATATAAAAGTTTTCTTACCGTCATTTTCGGTTCAGAAAGTCTTAGAAAAATTGTTAATTTTGATGTTTCTTTCAAACTATTTAAGAAAAAAGTCTATTCCTATTGTGCGGAATTTTTTTTTTTTTAAGAATATAAATAGATGAAAAAAGTTTAAAAAATTATTATAACGTATAATGTTAATTAAAAATATATTTCGTCATTAATTACGAGGTCTAAATATTTTAAAATTTAAAAATAAGAGTATAAAAGATGCTCTTTTAATATCAAGGAGATCATATTTTTTTGACATAAAATTTGATTTTCATTAAAATGATCAAGTTTGTTTTTTCTCTTTCTTCAAAGTGCAGATTGGGATATTTTGGATATTGTTGATTAGTTTTTTTTTTTTTGGTACCTGTTAATTAATTTTTTTGGATACTGTTTGTAAAATTTGTAAGTGCGCTTTACAACAGTGCTTCACTTACTGGTTGGGCCCTTAAGGGACCACAAAAGGATCACTTAGTGGGAAATTTTGGCTATTTAATATTATTGCCGCATTCCTTTTATTTTCTCAGTGGGATTTTTTTTTTCTAAATGATATTGATTATACTTTGGATAGTGTATTATCTTAATAATAGGCTTATTTAATCTGGGTTTTAATGAATTATTGGAAGTCATCATCATTGACGCAACAGCCCCATGGCTGTCTGCCTACTGGCAGATTTGGAGGCAAGAAATGTTTTCTTTTTTTACGGGGTAGGGTTGTTAGCCTTACACCCAACAGTCTTATTAGACCGGGACCTACGGCTTAAGGTGGATTTCGAATCACTAAGAACATTAATGGCATCGCCGGTGGTCGAACCTGAAACATAGGTACCGAGCTTCAGTCACTCGGCCATCAGACCCCAATTATTGGAAGTACTGCTATAAAAAAATCTTAAAATAGATTAGACACGACAAATGGCATGAGAGTTTCATTGACCGCAACAAAGCCAAAGATAGAATTGGTTCAGATAAAGCTGCTACATCTATTTATTCTATTTAAATCTGGTCTCCTAATGGCTAATTGGCTAGCGCTGTAGTCGTTGGTACCATGGGATTCAGGTTCGAATGATGGCGATGGCATGGGTGTTTGTTAGTAGTTTGGAATTCACTTTAAACTGTAGGTCCCGGTCTAATTAGCTCAAAGTGTGCAAAAAATGACCGTAACCAAACCAAACCCATTTAAATCTGAATTTAAATGGGATAGATAGTAGAGTAAGATAACTAAGTTAGATGATTAAGATTTGTCATATTCTAGATAAAGAGCTTTTGACAAAAAGGTTTTATTGAAAGTAACTTTTATTTTATTTAAGTGATTTTAAATTTTAAAAGTCTGTGAGCCATCGACAAAATTTTAAAGAGACACACACACACACACACACACACAAAATGATAAAAAGTTAGAGATCTACTGCTTTACCTATTTAAAAAAAAATTTTAATTTCATGTTTAAAGGGCGAATCATTTTGGTTTATGATCTCTAATTGAGAGATCTCTAAATTTTTGAACTTTGATTAATTCAAAAATTTCTTCGTTTTTTAACAAACGACTTTATTTTACTATCTATCACAATAAGATAAGCACTGTAGACTTAACGTTTACAGTTCATTGCTTCAAGGTTTTTCATTATCATATTCAAAATTACTACGCAGAATAAGTACTGATCAATAAAAATCGCTGTGCTTTTCTTACGGGTGAAGGCCACCGAACAAGAAAACTACAAGAAAAACCCTTTGTAAGTAAATTTTTCGCCATTCTTCCTAATACGTGCCCTGAAAAATTCTGTGTATCGATTGCTGCTAGGGTTGTTAAAATGCGCACAATTTTTTTCTTCTTTCTCTGTCGGGAACACAATAAATATAATAGCAACCATTTTTGTGATTGCATCCGGAAGAATAATAAAAAAAAAAAAAAAAAAATGTTTTTTAACAAGTTGACGGGTGTAGGGTTGAACAACCGGTCCTCGCCTCCCGTTTGCGATACACAACAGTGGATGCGAACAACAACCTCCATAACTCATCTGTCTACTCTGTACTACTATTCGGAACCTAGTACCTCTTTCTTTCTTTTTGTCTTTCCTTTCCAGTAGGGCAATTTATTTGTGTCTGCCCGTGTCCTGCGTCATGCGCTGGTAGGTCTTTTTGAGAGTATTTTCGTGTATGTCGTTTAGCGAGGGTGTCCTGATGTTTTAGTAATTGGCTTCCTGTCGCTGGTCGTGACATACTGCTGCTATGTGCGCCGTCGGACGACTGAGGGCGCCCCGAACGAGGAAGTCGTCTGCTGAAGGGCTCCCTTTTTTGCATTCGTTCGTTGACAGGGAAGGAGGGCGAAGATGAAGATGTAGTAATTGAAAAATGCCCCCGGCCAGATTGTTTTTGAACTGAAATTGCCCGGAATGGAGAAGTCGGATGTGAAAAGGGAATTTTGAAAATAATTTTCCTTCTTTTTAAAAATTTTTTTCTTTTTATTCTTGTGCCGGAGAATGATTAAAAAATGACGTCAGAAACAGGCCTTGGATATTGTTTTATAAATTCTGCAATGGCTAATTGGCTAGCTTTCTGGCCTTTGGTATCACAGGCTACAGGTTTGAATCGTGGCGGTGGTATGGAAATTTGTAAGTGGTTCGGAATTCACATTAAACTGTAGGTCCCTGTCTAATTATCCCAAAGTGTGCACCTTAGGGCGACAAACCAAACTAAATTATGGATTTTGCATATATGCAGAGATAATAATTTGATTGCGGGTTATAATATGTATTATTATTATTTGGTTTGGTTTGTCGCTCTACGGTCATTTTTTACACAGTTTGGGCTAATTGGACCAAGATCTACTGTTTAACTTGGATTCTGAATCATTAACAAATATCCATGCCACTACCAGGATTCGGACCCGAAGCCTGTGGTACCAATGGCCAGAGATCTAGCCAATTGGCCATCAGGTCGCCTTATTATTATTATTAATGAAAAGCTTCCTCACTAAATTAATCATGTATAAATTATTATTATTATTATTTCTTGATCATTATTAAAAAGGATGTTTTTAAACATTTATTTCTCTTATTCTGGGAATATTATCAGTCTTGAGATATCAAAGTATCTCTTTATCAAACGGTGCCATTTCGGTGGGTTAACATTTTCCTCTTATCTCTGAAATCCTGTAATGTGGTGGAAATTTCAATCAAAAATTTATACATATATTGTGATTTTTGAATGCTGCCCACTTTGATCTTGTGTCAATTAGCCATTAAATTGGTAGATATGTAGCAGATTCAACGCTACTGAACTTACACTATGAGAGGTCTGTTTCACTGCACTAGCATCATGTCCACACAATTTTGAACGAACACACCCAATTGTGACATCTGAGAAGTCCCCACTTTTCCTCGAGACAAATGGAAAGACATTTCTTCCTATAGATTTATCTTACCCATCCTCGTCCCTACTGCCTGTTGTCTTCGTCCACAGTATCCTCCAACCCATTCCGATAACGAAATGTATTCATATAGAACATGAGAAAAATCAAGCTGAAGCAGTGAATCCCATTTCATAATTGGACGGCATATCTTGTTGATGAAGTGCACATTAGTATGCATTATTTAATCAAGTGACCGGCACGTGTTAGTTTCTTTGTTGCAGGCTTTGTTTTAATTCATGTAGACGCATTAACCAGTCGAATCATAATTACTTATTATTAGTAATAATGTTGAAGTGTAAAATTTATGTTTTAAGTAAAAGAATACCGAAATACAAAAAAAAAAAAAAAAAAAAAAAAAAAGTTAGACGAAACTAATTTGCTGCATTCTTCCAATGAAATCTCAGTTTTATTATAATTATTGAGTCCTAGTTTTTTTCTCTCAAATTATTATCATTTAATAAAATGTTACCTATTACTGAGGACTTGGATTTATCAAGTCATATAAAAGTAATTTTTAAGTGATGAATACTTTTGATGTCAGTGTAATATCCTTATATATATAAATACGTAGACTGTGGAAAGTTCTTCCTTTGGGCTTGGAGGGAGGCTTTCTAGGGATGTTCATTAAAATTTCTGTGTTAATTATTTTATGACAAATCAAATAGTTAAGTGCGTATTATACTATAGCAATGATCCTATGAAGTATGATTTAGTTAAGTGCATGCTAAAAAAAAATGGAGTATAAATTGAATTTTTTCTATTTGCTATTCTCTTCTGAAATATCTCTTTTATCACATATATAATTCAGTTTCGAGTGCCTTTTTCTAGAAAATATGTAATAAACCTAAGCCATTTTCGTGTTTTGATCTTCCTTTGCAATACATATATATATGTGTTACGGAACACTAAGTCACAATAATTAGTAGTTATATTTATAGAAACTGATGCATCTGAAACATAAAATAAAACATACTTTTAATCCGATATCTCAATTTCGGAACTATTTTCCAAAGTTAACCAGACTCCAGTCCCAGACAGTACTTGGTTTAAAGCAGAGGTTTTGTTTCTGGAACCTAACTAATAACCCCATACTTCTGTCTCCGGATACCCGGGTAATTTTATCGGGCCTAATTCACCCTTTTCTCCGTGTCATTTGCCCTGCCCCCGGCACCCACTAATCAACGGCTCTGCAGCCTAACCCAGTTCCAGCGAAGTCTCGGATCTCAATCATCATTAGTTCAATAGGCGAACGGCATTTTACCCGTTGTCGGACGGACCTCTTAATCATGTCTTCTCCCACCTCCACCCCCTTTGATTGAGGATGGATCCCACCCCATTTCTGGAGCCGCCTTTTCATCCTTCTCCTTAATAACTCGTTGTCCAAGCTGGAATGTTTGCCTTTTCAAATGACTGGCATTTATGAGCTATTCTTTCGTGGCACTTTTTGTTTGTAGTTGTCCTTTATGTTAGTTTTTATTAACGAATAAAGTCCTCTTTGCGAACAGAGTGACTTGACAGATAGTGTGTTGGGTTTTCGAACCTCGAGAACACGGTTCAAAACTTGATATGCGATTCTGGTGGTGGACACAATAAATCTTTAGGCCAGAAAATTCTTTTGTTGGGCTTTTAAAAAGAAGGGTAGGAGAATGCAATAACCTCGACGGCCATTCATGGGGATGTTCGTTTCATTACAGCTTCTCATGGTTCATTCTGGACAATGCTGAATTTGTTATTTATCTGCCATTCTAGTTGGTGAATGACATTATATTAAATTGTTAACAACACCAACAACAGTCTTTTTATAAAATAGAGAGAAAATAAAAAACGGAAATTCATGAATTTCAATTAATATGGACATTTGATTATTATGTTCGATCAGCTCATTATATAATAAAGCGACCTGATGGCCAATTGGCTAGGGCTCTGGTCTTTGGTACTATAGGCTTTCAGATTCGAATCCTGGCGGTAGCATGGATGTTTGTTAGTGGTTCGTAATCCACTTTAAACTGTACGTCCGGTAAAGTGTGTAAGAAATGACCGTAGAACGATAAACCAAACCATTATATAACAATGCTAATTTGTTTGATTATAAAAATAAATATTATTATAGCAAACAAAAAAGCCCCCAAAAAAAAAAAAAAAAAAAAAAAAGACCAAAGCCCCAATATACAAAGAATTTATAATTTGATTTAGTTCAATAATATTATACAATGAAAATATTTTGAGAAATTCAATTTAATAGATTTTCAGCGTATGAATGATAGTACTTGAAACGTTCAGCACATACAGGCACACGGCGGATTTATCTTACTGATAATATTAATCTTTTTTTTTTTTTTTGTGATAAACAAATTACTCAACATTTACGAGCTTTTCGTGGTGAAGTTGCTTTAACGGCTATTAGAAAATGTTGGCTAGTCAGTCAATCTTGATGGCAATGATGGACTGTGTAATTTCTCGTGTTGCTGATACTTTTATTGTTGGTTCATTTTGTTCAATTATTTCTTTAGCTAATTTTGCGCTTGAAGACGTGAAATGCTCTAACTGTATGAATGGTGTTGAAAATAAACTAACAATTCAAAATGATCATGTGCATCTCTGTTGGTTTATTTTAGATTATTGGTAGATTTTGTAGGTCTATTTATTTCTTCGCTACTATTCGAATCAAAATCTTCCATTTTTATCAGTTTTTAGAAGTACTTTTTTAACAGAAAAAAATACTTTAATCCGTTTGCAATCGTCACTTTGCACCAGCGCCCATATATGTGTTTCGGTGATTATGGCTAGGAAATTCTCGCGTATAGGCTTTTATGATGCAAATGGGTTAAACAATATACATAAATTTATACTTCATCTTCAATTAGAGTAACACACTTATTTAATTTCACCTTATGTCAAAGGACTATAGATTTGTTCAATTATATTATGATTCTAAAGGATTTTTAATGTAGAATTACAATGATTCTGAAGAATTATTTTTACTAAATCACAATGACTCTAAAAGATTTTCTAGGCGAGTCATTTAAAAATTTAAAATAAAATGTTTCGTTTCTAATTTGCAGTTATCCAGTGTGATATTAATTGCGGTCTTGAATTAAAAAAAAATTAATAAAAAAGGAAAATTCTTTTAATTAAACCCCAGTTAACAGTATGTCCATCTTCATGTTCTGGAGAGGAGGGGGAGATATACAAGTTGAAGTTATAGTAATTGAAATCGTAATCTTTGTGTTGACTATAGGAAAAATGGTTAAAATGTAAGTACTTTTGTTCTGCTTCACATTGATATTTCTTGGCTAAAAGATGCATTAAAAATTCTTAATTCTAAGGATAGTGTTAAATTCGGTTTCTATGTCTAAAAGAATACGATGAAATTAAATTTTTGTTATACCGTTTTGAATTTTGCTCTCAAGTTGACAGTATTTAACCATTTATTCAACCCACTCTTTCTTTTCTTCATCTGTATTGATTTTCACTGGCTGCTTGGTTCTCGAAGCACGTATTTCAAAAATTTTCTCATGAAGAAACACAAGATGAAGCACGAGATAAGAAATGTGGTTTGTTTTCAGCAGAGCTCTTCATGGGCGTTTTCTTAAATTGTTGAGGCGTAAATGAGATTTTCACTGTTGAAGAGCCAAAAGACTTTCTGCAATTTTGAGTAGATGGACGGGTTTTGCTTTTTTACTAGCTCTATCTAGGATAACCATTTTCGAGTTGTAGAATCTAAAAAATGCAAGGTGGGGCTATTTGCTAAGGTATTTAATTTGCATGATTTTAAAGTATAATACTATTATTTTTGAGTTTTCAAAAGGTTTTTCTTCCTTTTCTATTATTAAGGAAGTTCTGGAAAACTCAAGGTTTCATAACTTGTTCGTTTTCAATCTTATTTATTAATTTTTTTGGTAGGTTGTAGAGTATTTCTTGGAGGTTAAAATGGCTACGCATCATATCCAGAAACGAGTAAAACTCATTTTCTGTTCCAGTGAAAGATTAATTATTCAAGTTTAGAGAATATAGCGGTAGCATTTTAATGCCAGAGTATCTCCTAACGATAACTTAAACTTCCGGTTTGGGAAAAAAAACTGGATCAGTCGGCGATATTGAAGCCTTATTATTATCCTAAAATTATTTTTGTCTTGTATTGTTTAATTTTTCAGTGGCCATCTAGTATTTGGATTAAAAATTTGGTTGAAAATCTGTAATTTATTCTGATTATAGGAAGCCAATGAATGCCTGTTTGTTCAAACTTTTCTTTTTTGTAATTATTCAATTATCTTCCAATTATGGAATAGAAAGATGCTAGTCACAAATTAACCCATAAAAGTATTTATAAACCATAGAAAAATAGTATATTCTGTTGTCTTATCTCATAGTTTTTATATATACTGTATCTTATAACAACGTGCCTCCTTTAAAGTGAAATTGAAAATTTCGATCTTCCTTTATTCTTCTTCTTCATTGGAGCAACAGCTCCATGGTGGGCCAAGGCCATTTGCCTTTTAGCAGATTTCGATACAGGGGATATTTTCCTTTCACTGTGTAGGGTTGTAAGTCCTACGCCCAACTCTCTACAGTCATCTTAGATCGGGACCTAAGTACCACTACTAACATCCATGGCATCGCTGGGACTCGAACTCGAAACCTGTGGCATCGAGCGCCAGAGAGATAGTCACTCGGCCATCAGGCAAAATTAGATGATTATAAGGGCTCAACATTTGGAAAGTTAACCCTCGGGAACCTTCCTAGTATTAAATGTGATTTCAAATACGCAATTAATAATGCACATTAGTAATTAACGGGAATCTTTAAAATCAGCGAGACATAAACTGTGAAACACACAATTGTGAAAAAAAAAAAAAAAGTTAAAAATTAGAACAGTCGTTTATGCCGTACTGCAAAAAAAAAAAAAAAAAAAAAAAATGAAAAACTTTTTTATGAATTTACTTTTTTTTTTTTTTTTTTTTTTAACATTACCAACTTTTTCACGTAAAGAATTAAATTACATGTAGCGACTTCAGAGGAAAAGGTTATAGGGTTCGAGTGTGGTCTACCATGTTAAATAGTCTAAATTGAGGCCACTTAAGATGATCGCCAAGCTGCTTTGTTGTCGTCGAGCTGGTTTATTGGTGTTTACTTGTGAGAAAATCGCGGACTGGTTATTTTTAAAAATACCTGCGGGAAGACATTCTTCGAAAAGGACAGAATGATGTGATACTATTATGTAAAGAAAATAATAATAATAAAGAAACATTGGTGAAAAAGAAACGTGGAGTGATAGTGTGGGAAAAGATTATTCTCAGAAAATAAATACAATGTATTTTATTCCGTTTATTAAGTGACATTTTATTCATTTAAACTGAACAAAAATTAGTGAATTATTTTCAAAAAAGTACAACTTAAAAATATAAAAGCAAATTGCTTCACAGTTCTATCCCAATGTTACAAAGATGTTTCGAAAAGTACTGATTCCATCTACAAGAGAATCTTCTGAGAGAAGTGTGAGCGTTCTGATGGCCAGTTGGCTAGCTCTCTGGCCTTTCGTACCACAGGCTTCAAGTTCGAATCCTGGCGGTGGCATGGAGGCTTGTTAGGGTTTCAGAATCCTCATTAAACTGTAGGTCCCTGTCTAATTAGAATAAAAATGTGCAAATAATGACCGTAGAGCGACATAAACAAAACTTATGAGTGTGAGGCTGTCTAATGGCCAATTGGCTAATGTTTCTGCCTTTGGTACCACAGACTTCAAATTCACACTCCTACGAGATTATAGATGGAATCAGCACTTTTCGAACATCTTAGTAACATTGGGATAGAACTGTGAAGCATTTTGCTTTTATATTTTTTATGTTGTAGTTTTGAAATAAATCACTGCATTTTTGGTTCATTTTAAATGAATAAAATGTCACTTATGAACGGAATAAAATATTCCGTCATTTTATGAACGGAATATTGTATTTAAATTTTCCTGGCGGGTAGGTTCGTGGTAGCTAGCGATTTGAATCCTGTAACTGTAAGTCCCGGTCTAATTAGCCTAAAGTGTGAAAAAAAATGACTGTGTGTGAGTGCATATTTCCACTCAACTTACTAGCAGTGAAAAAAAATATATCACACTAGTTTAGACACAACGAAATAACATTAAATGTACACTAGTCAAAACCAATTCTGGCACAGCTGATGCATTCACTCTAATGAAATTTAAATTTTGATCTGTAAGATTTGTCATTTTCTCAACAAATAATTTGTAATAAAAAAAATGTTTTATTAACAGAAGTCTATATGTTAAATGCATTAATTTAAATTTTAAAAGGTCCGCGATTTTCAATTTTTTTTCTTTAAAAAATGCGTTGAAATAATCAAAAAAAGAATGAAAAGTTTTGAGTTAAATATAATAAAACATATAACATTAAATGTATAGTATATCTTAAAACATTTTGTTTAAACATTGCTCAGGAAAATATGTCAACAGCAATACGCAACGAAACGATCCCAAATACTTTGATACATTTTTCTTCCGAAGATCCAAAAGAGTATGCATTTTTAAAGATTCCAAACCGACTTCATAATTTCAAAATCTCGCTGTTTAAATATTAAATTCCAGCCTGTGCATGGGATTAGCCGATGTTACATACGAGCGACAAAGTCTCCTACAACAAAGTCATTTCTCTAGAGAAAGAAAGAAAAAAAAAAAAATGCAAGTAAGTAAAAGTGGTAACCACAAAATTAAACCTTCGCGTAGCTCTGGAAAATGTTCTTTCATATTAAATTTAGGTCTCGGCTTTAAGAGTTAAATGTGGGAGTAAAAAAAAAAAAAGAGGAAGAAAATTCATTCTTAATTCGCGGCTATCGTGTACGCTCACATCCGGAAAATTCATTTCATTGGAACAGAAAGAGGGAAAAATGTAGGGGAAATAAAAAAAAAAAAGGAAAAAGCTTCCGGATTAATTCCCAGTTGGGATTCTCATTACTCAGGATTTAGACAGCGTATCTTGAGAAACAAGTGTGCGAACGGGGATCTTCAGATGGGGGGTCTACTTAGCTGAATAAATCGTTTGCTGGGGATGGATCTTTTTCATTCTATCCCCCGGCTTTCTTATCGTCTTTAACACCCTACCCTACCGTTTCCTTGCCATTTTTTTTAGCATCCATCAATAGCAAAAATTCGATCGTGCCTAAATTTAAATTCCGAGATTTTCTTCTGGATTTAGGTGCAGGTTTTTTTTTTCTTGGCACTTCCCCGCTTTTCTGGAATAATTTTCTGTCAGGAAGAGTAAAACCGTGGAAAATTTCAGGAAAGGTATTTTTTATAGACCTGACTTTGCATTCTTTTTCTTTTCTTTCTTTTTTTTTTTTTTTTTTTTTTTTAAGAAATCACCCCTCAGTTTCCTGGCGTTAAAATTAAAATCGTGTTTGCGAATGTCGTCGTTGGATTTTTTGTGTGTGTGTGTGTGTGTGTGTGTGTGTGTATGTATATAATTATCCGAATATACGCTATTTTTATTTTCTTTAGAATATTGCATGTAAAGGTATAGCAGTCATTTTTTAATCGATTAATTTTTTAAGGTACGTAGTTCGAATCTTGAAACTGTAGGTCCCGGTCTAATTAGCCTAAAGCGTGAAAAATGACTGTAGGGCGACAAACTAAACCTCTGCGTGTGAGGCGCATTTTTGCTCTCTACTTACTAGCAGGAAAAAAAAAATACCCACGTTAGTTAAGACACAACGAATGACATTAAATTTGCTCTAGTCAAACAGGCAAAGCTGATGTATTCATTCTAATAAAATTTAAATTTTGACGAATAAGATTTGACATTTTCTGAATAAATAATTTGTAAAAAAAAATATTTTATTAGCAAAAGTCTATATGTTAAATGCATTAATTTAAATTTTAAAAAGGTAAGCGATTTTTTAGTTTTTTTCTTTAAAGAATGCTTTGAAGTGATCTTAAAAATGTGTGAAAACCTTTGATTTAAATATAATAAATCATATAACGTTAAATGAACAACAGTTATTTAAAACGTTATTCAAAATATATGTCAACAACAATACGTAACGGAACGATCCCAGATACCTTGATACATTTTTCTTCCGAAGAGCCAAAAAAAAAAAAAAAAAAAAAAAAAAAAAAAAAGAAATGCATTTTTAAAGATTCCAAAGCGACTTCATAATTTCAAAAATCTCGCTGTTTGAATATTAAATTCCAGGCTGTACCTGGGATTAGCCGATGTTACATACGAGCGACAAAGTCTCCTACAACTAAGTCATTTCTCTAGCAGAAAAAAAAAAAAAGTAAGTAAGTAAAAGTGGTAACTACAAAATTAAACCTTGCGCGTAGCTCTGGAAAATGTTCTTTTCATATTAAATTTAGGTCTCGGGCTTTAAGAGTTAAATGTGGGAGTTAAAAAAAAAAAAAAGCCAGAAAATTCATTCTTAATTCGCGGCTATCGTGTACGCTCACATCCGGAAAACTCATTTCATTGGAACAGAAAGAGGGAAAAATGTAGGGGGAAAAAAAAGGGAAAAAGCTTCCGGATTAATTCCCAGCTGGGGTTCTCATTACTCTAGGATTTCGACAGCGTATCTTGAGAAACAAGTGTGCGAACGGGGATCTTCAGATGGGGGTGGGGGGTGGGGGTCTACTTAGCTGAATAAATCGTTTGCTGGGGATGGATCTTTTCGTTCTATCCGGGGCTTTCTTATCGTCTTTAACACCCTACCCTCCGTTTTCCTTGTCATTTTTTTTTAGCATCCATTAATAGCGCAAATTTGATCGTGCTTAAATTTAAATTCCGAGATTTTCTCCTGGATTTAGGTTATTTTTTTTTTTTTTTTTTTTGGCACTTCCCCTCGCTTTTCTGGAATAGTTTGCTGTCAGGAAGAGTAAACCGGAGAAAATTTCAGGGAATCTGGCTTTGCATTCTTTTTTTTTTTTTTTTTTTTCCTTCTTTTTTAGAAATCACCCCTCAGTTTCCTGGCGTTAAAACTAAAATCGTGTTTGCAAATGTCGTCGTTGGATTTTTTTTTTTTTTTTCATGTGTGTGTGTGTAAAATTGTCCGAGTATATAGTATTTTTACTTTCTGTGGTATATTGCATGTAAAGGTATAGCAGTCATTTTTTAATCGATTAATTTTTTTTAAGTTCGGGGTTCGAATCTTGAAATTGTAGATCCCGGTCTAATTAGCCTAAAGTGTGCAAAAAATGACTGTGGTGCGACAAAGTAAACCTCTGCGTGTGAGGCGCATTTTTTGTTCTCTACTTACTAGCAGGAAAAAAAAAAACCACATTAGTTAAGACACAATGAATGACATTAAAGTTGCTCTAGTCAAATCAAAAACAAACCTGGAAGAAACGATTCAGGCAAAGCTGATGTATTTATTCTAATAAAATTTAAATTTTGACGACTAAGGTTTGTCATTTTCAGAATAAATAATTTGTAAAAAAAATACTTTATTAACAAAATTCTATATGTTAAATGCATTAATTTAAATTTTAAAGAAATCTGCAATTTTCAAAAAAATTTTTTTCTTTAAACAATGCGTCGAAGTAATTTTTAAAATGTCTGAGAACCTTTGATTTAAATATAATAAAACATACAACGTTAAATGAACAACAGTTTGTTAAAACATTGTTCGAAATATATGTCAACAGCAATACGTAACGAAACGATCCCAAATACCTTGATACACTTTTCTTCCAAAGAGCCAAAAAAAAGAACATGCATTTTTAAAGATTCCAAAGCGACTTCATAATTTCAAAAATGTTGCTGTTTAAATATTAAATTCCAGGCTGTACCTGGGATTAGCCGATGTTACATACGAGCGACAAAGTCTCCTACAACTAAGTTATTTCTCTACGAGAAAAAAAGTGGTAACTACAAAATTAAACCTTGCGCGCATAGCTCTGGAAAATGTTCTTTTTATATTAAATTTAGGTCTCGGGCTTTAATAGTTAAATGTGGGAGTTAAAAAAAAAAAAAAAAAGGCAGAAAATTCATTCTTAATTCGCGGCTATCGTGTACGCTCACATCCGGAAAATTCATTTCACTGGAACAGAAAGAGGGAAAATGTAGGGGAAATAAAAAAAAAAGGGAAAAAGCTTCGGATTAATTCCCAGCTGGGATTCTCGTTACTCTAGGATTTCGACAACGTATCATGAGAAACAAGTGTGCGAACGGGGATCTTCAGGGGGGGGTGTCTACTTAGCTGAATAAATCGTTTGCTGGGGATGGATCTTTTTCGTTCTATCCCCGGCTTTCTTATCGTCTTTAACACCCTACCCTCCCGTTTCCCTTGTCATTTTTTTAGCATCCATCAATAGCACAAATTCGATCGTGCCTAAATTTAAATTCCGAGATTTTCTTCTGGATTTAGGTGCAGAGTTTTTTTTTTTTTTTTTTCTGGCACTTCCTCCCGCTTTTCTGGAATAGTTTGCTGTCAGGAAGAGTAAACCGGAGAAAATTTCAGGGAAGGTATTTTTTATAGATTTGGCTTTGCATTCTTTTTTTTTTTTTTTTTTTTTTAGAAATCACCCCTTACTTTCCTGGCGTTAAAATTAAAATCGTGTTTGCGAATGTCGTCGTTGGATTTATTTATTTTTTTGTGTGTGTATGTATAAAATTATCCGAATATACACTATTTTTACTTTCTTTAGAATATTGCATGCAAAGGTATAGCAGTAATTTTTTAATCGATAAATTTTTAAGGTACGTAGTTCGAATCTTGAAACTGTAGGTCCCGGTCTAATTAGCCTAAGGCGTGAAAAAAATGACTGTAGGGCGACAAACTAAACCTCTGCGTGTGAGGCGCATTTTTGCTCTCTACTTACTAGCAGGACAAAAAAATAATACCCACATGAGTTAAGACACAACGAATGACATTAAATTTGCTCTAGTCAAACAGGCAAAGCTGATGTATTCATTCTAATAAAATTTAAATTTTGACGACTAAGATTTGACATTTTCTGAATAAATAATTGGTAAAAAAAAATGTTTTATTAGCAAAAGTCTATATGTTAAATTCATTAATTTAAATTTTTAAAAGGTCCGCGATTTTTAGTTTTTTTCTTTAAAGAATACTTTGAAGTGATCCTAAAAATGTGTGAGAACCTTTGATTTAAATATAATAAATCATATAACGTTAAATGAACAACAGTTATTTAACCCCTTAACTGCCGCCGACGTATATATACGCCTCACTCAACCGATTCGTTCACTGCCGCCGGCGTATATATACGCCTTTCCGAAGTACGATCCTTTGCATTGCGCTGCTATAAAGAAAACTGCTCCCACGGTCTTGGAATGCCACAAAATGACATTGACAATGTTTGAAAAGGATTTTATTATTTCAGAGAAAAGGGATAGGGCATTGGTAAAGGGGACGTTTCTGAAACGGTGAGTCATAGGTGTGCAGTTTTTGCTTCTGTTTCTGTTTGAGTAGGTTGTGCTTTTTTTTATTCTTCTTTTGCTTCCGTTTCATCGTGAAACCAGCTATCAATGCAATGAATGTGATTTTGGTTTTATGTGACTTGGTTTATAAAAAACAAGTTTAGACATTTTAAATAAATAGTTATTTCTCCTATCATATTTTACATATGAAACAATAAAGAATTCTTGTTTTAGGAAATATCACACAGCAGATAAGTTCTAACATCTGTTTCATTACACTGTTATTCTATACTTTAAATTTAGAATTTTTTTTTTTTTTTTTTACATTTTATTTTTTTCTGTGAAAGTAAAAAGGTTTCATGTTGCAAAACGCACCTCTTTTTTTCCTCCAATACATATCATAACTACGCGCGCCTGTATGAAAACGGTGGCACTGGGAGCGCATCTCGCAAGTTTTCCTCGGCAGGTAAGGGGTTAAAACATTATTCAAAATATATGTCAACAACAATACGTAACGGAACGATCCCAGATACCTTGATACATTTTTCTTCCGAAGAGCAAAAAAAAAAAGAACATGCATTTTTAAAGATTCCAAAGCGACTTCATAATTTCAAAAATCTCGCTGTTTGAATATTAAATTCCAGGCTGTACCTGGGATTAGCCGATGTTACATACGAGGGACAAAGTCTCCTACAACTAAGTCATTTCTCTAGCAGAAAAAAAAGTAAGTAAGTAAAAGAAAGTGGTAACTACAAAATTAAACCTTGCGCGTAGCTCTGAAAATGTTCTTTTCATATTAAATTTAGGTCTCGGGCTTTAAGAGTTAAATGTGGGAGTAAAAAAAAAAAAAAAAAAAAAAGCCAGAAAATTCATTCTTAATTCGCGGCTATCGTGTACGCTCACATCCGGAAAACTCATTTCATTGTAACAGAAAGAAGGAAAAATGTAGGGGAAAAAAAAAAAAAGGTAAAAGCTTCCGGATTAATCCTCAGCTGGGATTCTCATTACTCTAGGATTTAGACAGCGTATCTTGAGAAACAAGTGTGCGAACGGGGATCTTCAGATGGGGGGGTCTACTTAGCTGAATAAATCGTTTGCTGGGGATGGATCTTTTCGTTCTATCCCCGGCTTTTCTTATCTACCCTTCATTTTTTAGCATCCATCAATACCGCAAATTCGATCGTGCCTAAATTTAAATTTCGGGATTTTCTTCTGGATTTAGGTGCAGAGTTTTTTTTTTCTGGCACTTCCCCCGCTTTTCTGGAATAATTTGCTGTCAGGAAGAGTAAACCGAAGAAAATTTCAAGGAAGGTATTTTATTATAGACCCTGACTTGGCATTCTTTTTTTTAAAATTTTTTTTTTAAGAAATCGTCCCTCAGTTTCCTGGCTTCAAAATTAAAATCATGTTTGCGAATGTCGTCGTTGGATTTTTTTTTTTTCGTGTATGTAAAATTTTCCGAATACACATTTTTTTACTTTCTTTGGGATATTGCATGTAAAGGTATAGCAGTCATTTTTTAATCATTAATTTTTTAAGGTTTTTGTTCGAATCTTGAAATTGTAGGTCCGGTCTAATTAGCCTAAAGAGTGCAAAAAAAAAATGACCGTAGAGAGCGACAAACCATACCTCTAAGTTTGAGACGTATATTTCCACTCTACTTACTGGCAGTGAAAAAAAAAAATATATCACACTTGTTTAGACACAACGAATGACATTAAATTTATAGTCAAAACAAAATTAAACATAGAAATACTGATTCAGGCACAGCTGATGCATTCACTTTAGTGAATTTTTAGTTCTGATGACTAAGATTTGTCATTTTCAGAATAAATAATTTGTAAAAAAAATGTTTTATCAACAGAAGTCTATATGTTAAATGCATTAATTTAAATTTTAAAAGGTCCTGCTAATTTAATTTTTTTTTAAAGAATGTTTTGAAGTGATTCTAAGATTGTCTGAGAACCATTGATTTAAATATAATAAATCATATAACATTAAAAAAGAACAACAGTTTGTTAAAGCATTGTTCAAAATTTATGTCAACAGCAATACGCGATGAAACGATCCCAGATACCTTGATACATTTTCTTCCGAAGAGCCAAATAAAAAATAAAAAAAAAAAAAATAGAAGAACGTGCATTTTTAAAGATTCCAGAGCGACTTCATAATTTCAAAAATCTCGCTGTTTAAATATTAAATTCCAGACTGTACCAGGATTAGCCGATGTTAAAATACGAGCGACAAAGTCTCCTACAACAAAAGCCATTTCTCTGGGAGAAAAAAAAGAAAAATTAAGTAAGTAAAAGTGGTAACTACAAAATTAAACCTTCGCGTAGCTCTGGAAAATGTTCTTTTCATATTAAATTTAGGTCTCGGCTTTAAGAGTTAAATGTGGGAGTAAAAAATAATGGAAGAAAATTCATTCTTAATTCTCGACTATCGTGTACGCTCACATCCGGAAAACTCATTTCATTGGAACAGAAAGAGGGAAAAATGTAGGGGGAAAAAAGAGAAAAAGCTTCCGGATTTAATCCCCAGCTGGGATTCTCATTACTCTAGGATTTAGGCAGCGTATCTTGAGAAACAAGTGTGCGAACGGGGATCTTCAGAAGGGGAGGTCTACTTAGCTGAATAAATCGTTTGCTGGGGATGGATCTTTTTCGTTCTATCCCCGGCTTTCTTATCGTGTTTAACATCCTATCCCTCCCGATTTCCTTGCCATTTTTTTTTTTTAGCATCCTTCAATATCGCAAATTCGATCGTGCCTAAATTTAAATTTCGGGATTTTCGTCTGGATTTAGGTGCAGAGTTTTTTTTTTTTTTTCTGGCATTTCCCCCCGCTTTCTGGAATAATTTGCTGTCAGGGAAGAGTAAACCGGGAAAATTTCAGGAAAGGTATTTTTTATAGACCCTGGCTTTGCATTCTTTTTTTTTTATTTTTTTTTAGAAATCGCCCCTCAGTTTCCTGGCGTTAAAATTAAAATCGTGTTTGCGAATGTCGTCGTTGGATTTTTTTTTTGTATGTGCGTGTAAAATTATCCGAATATACAGTATTTTTTCTTTCTTTGGAATATTACATGTAAAGGTAATAAGAGTAAGCTTTTTACTCGGTTGACTGATTTTTTTATTCCTTGTTTTAAATCGCAAATAGTTATAAATGGCAATTGCTTATGAATGACATAAAAATGAGCATTTAATGTTTCTCATATTTATTTATATAAGAATTATATATATTATATAATTCATACATTAATTATATCGGGGGCCTGCTGGCCGACCGTTCTGATGCTCGGTACCATAGATTTCGGGTTCGAATCCTCGCGGTACCATGGGTTTGTAGTGGTTCGGAATCCACTTTAAGCCGTAGTTCCCGGTCTCCTATGGCCGTAGAGCGTCACAGAGCCCAATTAGACTTCTCACCCACATCATTCCCAAACTGTAAAGGGGAAAATTCAGCCAGGCAAAGTGGTATGGTGTAGTAGTAGTATTATTAATTATAACGGACAAAGAAAAAGAAAAATAATCTTCAAAATGGAACCTCATTATGGCGTCTGAGATTATTTGCTGAAACTATGAACAACATAAGTTACAGAAGCGAAACGTAACTGCATTGGGGGAAAATATATAAAAGATGTTGCGATTGAGATTTCCTCTTCATTTCTTTGTATTTTCTTCCCCCAAATATAATTTACCAAAACCAATGTCGAAATAATCGGAGTCTTGAAAAATGTCACCTGAATTATTTTTCATCTGAGTGTTTTAAAAATAGAATTTAATAGGAAATGCGTAAAATAAAATGAGTTATAAATTTAAGGTGATGGACACACACATATATATACTTAAATATTTTAAATTTTCATTAATGGAATTAAAGTTTCTGTAAGAGGGCATCGTCGGCTCATATTCCGCCTGAGCAGCTAATCAACGGATCGCCGGTCAATTTCTTAAGAATAATACTGTCACTTACAAGCAAATTTTTGTGCTTTGCTGATTTAAGAGTTCTACGTTGTATTAAAATGAAACTTACAGTTGCGCTGAACATTGGGCGAAAATGCAAGTAGCACTATGGCGTGATTCGGCGGTAAAGGTCGCCGAATTTCGGAATACACACGTGAAAATCCGAAAATGAACGGCTTATGCTCACTATAATAAAGTTTTGAGTGGAATTATTATTGATTATTTATTATTTATATACTGTTCATATATTTTTAAACATCTAACAATAAAATTATTTCATTTTCACATTATATTCATTTTTGTTATACATTCTCCTGTCTGACAAAATATAGAAAAAATAAATATTCGTACAACGTCGGGTAAACAGCTAGTCTAACATAAAAGTCGAGAAAATTTTATTTCCGATCTCGGACCAGTTATTTCTAAAACAAAACTACCATTTTTTTTTCTATTTTGCTGTCGTTATAGGAAATTCTTCCAGGTGCTGCAACGGGTCCATGTAACAATCTGACGAATTTTGTGAAGAGCTTTTCCTTATAACTCTGTTAGAGGCTTATAAAACTTTCAGACAAAAAGCAGGTCTCTCGTAAACAAACAAACTCGAGTTTTATGAGTTCCTCACAAAAGGGTTAGGACACTATACTGCTTCGCGTGTGGGCTAGCTTTCACTGCGAAATAAAGAACCATCTGTGCCCAGAAGTGACATGGCGGTAAAAGAGTAAACTTTCTTTAGAACACATAAGAGGCTGCCCAGTGTTCAAATAAACTTCTGTGTGAAGTTAAAATTTTTGCATGCTTTGTTTACAGTAGTAGCGAGCAGTTAAAATGGAATTAGCTACATGAGCATTACAAATGAATTTGGCTGTAATTGCAAATGTTTGGCTCGTAATACAAGATTTAAAATTTAAAATGTCACTGCTCAGTAAATAAAGAATGTAAAAACATTTACATTATGAGTTCTTTTATCATTGCATTTTTATTTTGTGGTATGGAAAAATAAATAAATAAACACCTATTCATGGACATTTGAGTGAATGAAGCAAAAGCTTCCAACTTTTCAATTAATCTTTATCTCATCTCTTACAGACATTATACTGATTAAAAAATGCATTAATATATCCATTCTATTAATATATTCCATTCCGCATTAATATATCATCTGATTATAAATTTAATATATCCAATCTGTAAAACAGTGGAAGATACCGTGTTTAATATTGTTTATTTCTTTTAAAGACAGGAAAAAATTATCATATAAATATTTGTACTTTAAAATTTCCATGTACAGGGAAAAGTTTTTACAAGAACTAAAATTAATAGCGGAGGAAAAAGAAAGAAAAAAAAAAAAAAAAAAAAAAAAAACTTTATTCAGGATTTCCAAAAGATTTGAGGAAAGTAGCACCTGGGGATATATTCATTAGGAGAATAATACAATAAATAAATAAAACGATAAAATTAAATATTTTTGATAAAAATAATAATAAAAACACGTAGATTTATGCTTAACCGTAACTGAGTAAAGATCTGTCCATTGAAAAAGTGAAAGAGTGCAAAATTTAAGAGACAATTTCACACAAATATTTAACTCCATTCAACAATATACAGTGGGCCACAAAATTGAGTATACACCTTAGAAACTTAGAGACTTTTTGCAATTACAAATTAAATATTTCTTTAAGATGATTGGATTTTTACCTTATATACTTTAGTCTATGCTTTACCGTACTATCATTATAAAATTGTTACGTTTATTTATCTTTTACGAAAAAAAAATAAAAGATCTGAGACGAGAGGAAAAACAACACCACAAAAAATAAGTATACACCTTTATTAATTTCCTTTTAACGTACAAATTAATATTTTGTTGCATAACCTTTTGCTTGAATTACAGCTTGTAATCTTCTGGACATAGATTCTACTTGTGTTTTAGTGGTTTCAACAGAAATTTTAGCCCATTCTTCTCTCAGAACCTTCTTGAGAACTTCCTTGCTTGTGATTTCGTGCTCATGTACAGCTTTCTCTAATTTCGACCACAAATTTTCGATGACGTTTAGGTCTGAGACTGGGCTGGAGTGCGAAATTACTTCTTGCAATGGTACAGCAAGTATAACTGCACAATCTTCGCTGTATGTTGGGGTAGTTGTCCTGCTGGAATATGAAGCTTGACCCAAGCCCCAACTTACTAGCACTTTTTTTCAAGTTATCATTTAAAATCCCCAAATATACATGTTTGTCCATAATACCAACAATAAAAGCAAGCTCTCCAACTCCTCCAGCCGACATACAACCCCAAACGAGGACAGATCCACCTCCGAACTTGACTGTCTTAATGGTGTTTTTAGGTGCCAGTGCTTTCCCAGCTTCTCTGCCGTATTTTAAATCGTCCATCGCTTATGTAAAGAATAAACTTACTTTCATCAGAAGATATTACAGCGTTCAGAAAGAAAATAGGCTTTAAACGATGTTCTGTGGCGAAAATCACTCTCTTTTGTCTATTCACATACTTGATGAGTTGCTTTCGTATTGGTGTAGGGCCATGACACCCATATTGGTGTAGGGTACGTCGAATTGTTTCAACTGAGATCTTTTTCCCGATTGTAGAGGACATCGATAAAGCTAGTTTAGAGGCACTCACCCTCGGATCTTTCTTTACTGAGTGAATGATCTTCCTCTTCGCTGTAGTACTCAGTATTTCTTTGGTCCTCTTGGAAATATTGGCGATAGATCCAGTTTTTTTAATATTTCTGTAGTATTTTTTGGACACAACCATGAGTTACGGACCAATCCAACGAAGCGATTTCTCGAAGAGATTTGTTCTCTTTCGACCATTTTACAACCAATAAACGCTCATATTCAGTAGTTTTCTCTACGAAGCTCATTTTAACGATTTTTGATGAGGAAAAATACCATTTAAAAGCGTTGAAGTGCAATAGCACGTGTTATAAGCAGCAGCTACTCCTGAAACTCTTTAAAGAAAATTTGAAACTAAAAAAAGTGGTGGCATAATTTACAAATATAAGAAGTGTATACTCAATTTTGTGGCATGGTTTTCTATCTTTTCTTCGAATCGCTTAACTTTTTTCGTAATAAATAAGTTAACTATAGAATTGTGTTATTATAGGATGGTAAAGCAGAGGTTAAAGTAATAGGATAAAAAATTTATCTATTTAAATCAATATTTAATTTGTAATTGGAAGAAGTATAAAAGTTTTAGAGGTGTATGCTCAATTTTTGTGGCTCACTGTATATAAAGATTTTTAAGAGTTAAAAACAAATCAATAATATAAAAAGTCTAAAATTAAGTAATTGTATCTAAGCATAAAAAATATTTTTATTTCGGCAAAATGTTGTAATTGATTCATACACAAACGAAATCCTTAAAATCTTGGAATACCTCAATGCTTATGAATTAATCTAATTGAACTTAACGCTCTATTAAAGCAATAGTTAAATTGAGTAGTTCATAAATGATTAAATACTTTCGAAAAAAATACTAAGAAATATTTCTTGAAATTTTCAATTTTTAAAGAAGGCGCTGATTATCCAATAATCTGACGTAAACAAAATAAAATTTGAGTTTGAAAACCAGAATGTTACCTCTTCTAGGAATAGAGAGACATTTATTTTTTTTACTGTAAGCGAATTAACAGAAATTATATGCACTTTGCTTATCGGTGCATTGTTTGTTGCTTAATTCCCTTATATTACGCCAGTTTCCCTTTCTTTGTTAAAGTTTCTCAATTGCAACCTTTGTTTCAAAATTAACATTGTACGCAAATCGTGCTAATCAAGATTTGCAAATTTTAACTGCTTGCATTGTTATTGTTGATTAAGGTGGGGGCATTATCATTGAGGCGTTCACTTTTCATTGTTTTGTTGGGCGCATATTCGTGCAATAGTAACATTAAATTTTCAGTATGGTAAATACGTCCTTTATTAAGATAAAACTTATGAAATTATTAAATTAATAAGATGGCTGTACGAAATTCCGATATGATATATATATTTAGTGGCCACTTAATTATGACCACACAATCAATATTTCGTTGGACCCTCTTTTTTGTCTGTTAAGACAGCGTTGATTCTTGTTGGCATGGACTTTACAAAATGTTGATAGTTCTGCGAAGTATAAGTTAAGGATTCATACACGATATTTACAATAATTCAAAATTCGATTGTGTTCTGAGTAATCCTCAGTGTCTGTCAACGTTGGACGTTCACCCCATGGATGGATGGAAGGAAAGGGGGCAGCTTCTGTTGCAAATATAAGTTAAAGAGAAGTCTGACTTGGCTGAAGTCGCTGAAAAGAAGGAGGGCATTGCCTTCCGGGAGAATATTTTAGGGGGAATTACCTATATTTGAGTATGGGAGAAAACCCGGAAAAACTGAACCAAATTTGATTTTTAATTTCAATATCGTTGGATCTTAAGTTCCACTAATGTATGCTCCGAATAACTGTCAATGGGCTTTTTGGGAAGAAATTCCGGGACCCCTTTTTTTGAGGGATAAACTTGCCCGCATTTCCGTGCTGCATGCGAGGAAACCCTAAAAACTCATACCACGCAGGAGGCATGGATGTTTGTTAAGTGGTTTGGAATCCAAGTTAAATCCTGCCTGAGTTAGATCCCGGCCTAATTAGCTCAATGTGCGTAAAAATTGACCGATAAATCAAGCCGACAAATAAAACTTTAAATCTAATTTTTGAAAAGGGATTAAACAGACGCTGCCACCGGATCTGAATCTGAATCTTTTCTCACCGCTAGGTGCGTTACTACTGGACCACTAGTTAGATGGGGCCTGAATGGCCGAATGTGTAGCGCTCTGCCGCTGGGTGCCACAGATTTCGGCAGGTCCCCGGCGGTGCCATGGATGTGTGCAGTAGTTCGGAATCCACTTTAAACCATAGATCTCGGTCTCATATGACTATAGAGCTTCACGCAGCCAAGTCAGACTTCTACCTACCACGGTGCCTCCATCACAACAGAAGCTGCTCCCTATCCTTCCATCCATGAGTCCATGCGGATTCGTGGGCTTGATTTAGATGTCTACCAAGTGGAATAAGAAACAACAACAAGTTAGATATTCAGTTTTCTTTTTGTTCAAACATCATTGAAGTTTTTTTGTGTTCAGCATAAGGAAAGAATTACCTTTAACTTGACTGAAATGATACCACTCATTCTGAGGATAAGTAAGAATGGAACATTCTTTTGTTTTATTACGGATGTAGTACCTTAAGATACGGTCACTGAAATAAAAAAAAAACTAAGAACAGGGGATCGATCCCAAAAAACACACTTGGACCCTTCAAGCTTCATAAAGTCTCCAGCAGAATCAGTAATTTATTGAGCGTGGTTCTTTAAAAGCGTCCTTTGTAAGGAATGGTATCCTTTTATTCCTTGTGTAGTGCTTCCGACGTTACAGGCCAAAAGCCGGCCAACGTGCCAAACTTCCATCAGTTCTTTATTGGATTGTTTTCTTGCTCGTTAAGGGCAAGCCCAATTTAATTTATGTTTGCTTTAATAGTTTGGACATGTAATATTTTCTGCGGGAGCTACTAAAAATAAAGTTAACTGCCTAGATTGCAGCTATTAGCCCGATGCCAGTATCTCTGAAAGATTATGCACTCTTTTAGGAATAAAATTGTAATAGTTAAGTAGTGTGTTCTAACTATTATTTGTGTTTGTTTTTAGGGGTATTAAAATCTATTTATTTATTTTGTTGTTTGTTGTTGTTGTTGTTCTGGTGTTGTTGCAACTGTGTATCGCTTTATTGTATAGTAATGTCTGCAGCGGAAATTAAGTTTTAAATTACTGTAACCAGAAAGCAGTTCTTTATCATGTTTCCTGTCATATTTAATGCTTTATGTTTTTAGTTAATTAAAATGGCTTGTAATGATTCGGGGTTGAGATAATTATAGCTGGTCGAGACCACATCGCTGTCTTTTTACTTCGTCCTCCATAAATGAGATTATAAAATGCTTTTTTTTTTTTTCCAAAATGAATTAAGTAAATTGCGCTTTTAACTTTCCTGAATTAATTTTTAATACATCTTGGTAATCTTCTCCTTAAATTTTCATCTATGCTTGTACTAGACAACATGGACTTGAGATTTTTTTTAAATGCGTATTTAAGGAAAAGTAGAAATAATATTGAATGTTATTATATATATACTGATATTTGTTTCAAACAAAATTAATGATGCCGCCATTATCTGGTAATATTTGAGTTCTTGTTAAATTTTTATGCATGCCTGAAGAAATGATGCTCTTTTCATGTAAAAACTACTATTTTGGTGATTTATTTGTACAGTGTTCGAAAGATTCGAAAAATTCTAAAATAAATATTGTATTTTAATCATGTAGTTCATGTAATGATTGTTGTTTTATAATGGTGGTCATTTATTTTAATTGCAAAATTGCTATGTATGCACACATACATACGCATACACACATACACACACTTTTAGTTGATGAGAAAATTCGTAAATCACCGAACAGAAGCAATGCAATGAAGCAATAATTGTAAATGTTAAAACTGGATCAGATCTCTGATTTTATCCGTAGTTTGTGCTGCTATAAATTCCAATATGAGGGGAAAATGCGTGAGTAGCAATTGTGTTCCACTAGTCAGACCGCTGATATCACATGTCTGGAGATGCAGCAAGGATCTTAAAATTTATAAATTTCGATCGATAAGCTGTAAATAATCTAACTTCGTATCCACTGACGGCACGTTTTGCCAGAAACGAAGAGACCAGATGGCGTTGCTATAACGTGTGTACTCGTCTAGCATAGTTAAATAGGTTGGTTGGTGGGTTTGGCTGGTCGTTCTACGGTCATTTTGTGCACACTTCGGGCTAATTAGACCGGAACCTAAGTCTAACGTAGATGTTGAACCACTCACAAACATCCATGCGAACGCCAGGATTCGAACCTGAAACATGTGGTACCAATGGCCCGAGCAGCTAGCCATTGGCCATCTGACTGCAGGTTGGTTGGTGGGAGTTTCTCTGTATTTTTCCAATATTACTTGCTAATAAGGAGAAGATGTAACTAAATGCGGCCATTAATAATAAGTCATCCAGAATATATTATTCCCCATTCTCTTCGGCTGTCTGTTAGTGGAATCTGAAATACCCGATGTACCATAAATACATACATAAAATGAAATATTAAAAAAAATAATAATAATAATAATAAATAAATAAATAGAAACTCGCTTATGAATTTCAATGTATCATGTGTAAACAATGAACATCCATTTAAAATATATAGGCGACCTGACGGCCGATTGTCTGGGAGTTTGTTAGTTATTCTGTATTCAACTACTCATTTTGATTCTGCTACAAATCGTATATATATATATATATATATATATATATATATATATATATATATATACTAGAAAGACCCGGCCACGCGTTGCTGTGGCTTTCTTGTATTTCGTTCAATTATTAGATACTATAATTGGTATTTGTTAAGGAAGTGATTGGTAAAGAATGATGAAAGATCAAATTAAGTTTCAACGAATAGAAAATGTTTAATTTTTATTAATTTAATGAATGAGGTAGATAATGTTGATTTTTAAGACTGTTTTATAATTATTTTACGTAATATAATTTTTAATAATCATTACTTTCATTTAACTAAGAACTAAGCGATGAACAATATTTCTTGTTAGTCTGTCTTTCGTCGAAATAAATAAATTCGATGGTTTTCGAACACGTGAGCATGCAACATACAGCTGCCCATGGGAGAAACACGGATTCTGAGGTTAGATTTTTGGTGGTCGTTTACTGAAAAGGATAATTGAAAAAATACAATATAATTAAAATAAAATCGGGATATAATAAGAAAAGACTTTAAAAAAAAATTCACAATAAAATACAAATGCAAACGATCGTTTAAGGTACACGAACACCTTCGAAGAATTTTTGAAATTTTTTTATCTTTGTACACATTTTTGATTGAATGTATCTAAAAACTAATGATTTCACATAAAAAAATTTCATTATTATTTTTTTTAAATTTTTATAAGCTAAAAAATAAGTGTAAAAATGGCCAAAAATTGATACAGTTACAAAAACCTGAAATCAAATCAATATTTTTAAATTTCTAAGTTTGTATTTGTTTGTACTAACATTTTACAGTGAATAGACCTCTGGTAAATTTATATCTTTATTATTTATTATTTTGTGCTAGTTTAAATGCTGTCGACACAAAATTCTTCCAAAATTTGCATGTAATTCCAAGTTTAACAATTGAAATAAAAAATATTTATGTAGCTATAATCATTTCAGAGGTCTATTCCCTGTAAATATTTATGAAAAACATAAATACAAAGTTTTGTAGCTTTTGGATCAAAATTACTTGTGTTATGGTGTTTCACATGAAAACAAAAAGCATAAAAATTCATTCTGAGAAAAAGCTAAAAACAACTTTTAATTAGATATATTACTTTTAAAAATGTTGTAAATATATTAAAATGCCATTGAATTATCAAGTTCATAGTCTTATTTATTAAAAAATATAGTTTTGTTTTTCTTTAAAGCTGTAAATATTTTCTGAGCTTTGTTTTGAAAAAGTTAAAATTTGCTCGACAAACTTTTTTTTACAACTTCCTGCTATTTGCAAAGGCTTTTTAATATGAAATGACCTGAATTTAAAATATTTAGCCTTTTTGCAAAGTGTTTTGATTAAATATATTCAAACCTTTGAATTTCACATAAAAATATCAACTTTAACTATTCTTTATACAATTTATTCTTTAAAATATGGATAAACATTGCAAAAATGTGATATTGTTGCAAAATTTTATAATTCAAAAATAAATAAAACATGAATAGTTTTTTTCCTTTGCAAGTATTTTTATGCTGGGAATATCCTTATGTAGGTAATATACTGTTTTCAAATTTATATCTCAATTATTTATACATTTTGTATGCTTAAAGTTTGTCGACACAAACTTTTTTACAAATTTACAAAAATTCTTAGTTTAAAAACTAAAATAAAAATAATTTATGAATTTAGGTTAATTTCATGTTCTATTCCTTTCATACATTTAAAAAACTTTTACATGAAGTTTCAAAGCATTTAGAACAGAAATATTTTTATTTGATGTTTTGAATGAATACAAAATGCATAAAAATTCAAATAAAAAATAATTAAAACCAACTTTTAAATGTAAATAAAAACAAATGTACATACATAAAAATGTTATTGAGCTTTAAATTCTCCTTTATTAATATAAACGTTTATTTATTTGTTTTCTTTAAATAACTTCCAATTTAAAAGTACCATTTATCAATTTTTTCTTCGACAATATTCAAATCACTCAAATTTATAACTCAAATTCTTTGTTTTTCAAATAACAAAAAGTTTGTAAAAATAAAATGTCCTTGATTTTCAACTTGCAACTATTATAATACCTTTTATAAAATTTTAATGTTATCATTATATCAAATAATTTGCAGAGTTTACTTCATTTTCACACTTTTCAAAAATCCTTAAAATTCATCATCTTTCTTTAAAATTATATTGTCTATATTATATTATCTTGTTAGATCACATTTCATTTTAGAATTTAATCAAATACAACACATGTTGACAAACTTTAAGCATAGAAAAGTTCAATGTTTTGATTCACAACTTTTCATTCAATATATTTTATTCAATTCAAATTCAAACTTAGAAAATAAAAAATATTGATAATCAAATCAGGTAATACTACATACATTTGATTTATTTCATAGAAATAATATAAATTTCATACAATATAATTTTTACAAAATTTAAAGTAGTACATAAAACAATAATATTCAGAACATGAGAATTTTACGGTTATGTAGTACAGGCATAGAGACACGGCGCCATCCTTTTTATTGTGGTATATCTTTCGTCTGTGGTGGAAAAACAAACTTTTACTCCAAAGATGAAATTAGTGCAAATAAGAATTCTGCAATTAATTATCGAAATAGCAATAAAATAGTCATTATATTGTTCGAAAAATGAAGCTACGAATTCCTCCTAATTGCAGTATTGCAACCCTAAAGAAATTGGCGAAAATTCAGGGTTGCAAGATTGGCGCCTTCCTCAGTGGTAGATTTTAAAGCACTACATTGTTGCCACTACATTGGTTTGCCCAAAGAAATTTTAAAAATATTTGGGGTGGGCCACTCTTATCACTTAGGGGTTTAAAAAATAGATTATGACCGATTCGCAGACCCTACCAAATATGCACAGAAATTTTTACAAGAATCGGTCGAGCCGTTTCGAGGAGTTTGGCAACAAACACTGTGACACGAGAATTTTATACTCGTAGATATATATATATATATATGTCTATATTTTCACTTTCATTGACGCCCACTTGCATTTTCATGAATTTCATTATAATTCATAAAATCGTGACTTCCACGGATTTTTGTGACGATCCATGTTCTGTATCATTTTAGGTTTCTTTTCTTTAATTTATTTTTGAAATAATGATTGTTCCTACTTACTAATCTTAGTTTTACTTATTAGCTTCAAATTTTTGGTAATTTCACGCATATCATGCAGTATTAAAAACTATTAATTACTGCTTTTCAAATTTCCATCAAAGTTCAAAACCAGAATTAAACTATAACTTCAAAAATTTCGAACAACTTACTTAAATTAAAATGACTTTTTTTGTTCTTAAGAATAAAAAAAAAAAAAAAAAAACAAACGAACGAAATAAAACCTCGCTTTTCTAAATAACCGAAAACTCGAATTCATTTGTTAAAACTCTTTATCTAGTTTTCGTGATATCACAATTTCTTCAACTGGAAAGGCATATTTCTTGTCACTTTGCAGCGAAAATTATGATTGTAGAAAGGTGCTAGGTTAAAAAGCGTGAGTAAAAATGAAAGAAACGTCCACTAGAAGACTATATTGAATGATGGTCTTCGTTAAATATAAAGACTGTGTGAAATGAAAGAGAAAAGATACCTTTTGAAAAAATGAAAGCCCCACGGTCTCTTTTGAAATTTAAATGGATAGAAATTTCTTTATTTCTCTATAGAAAACTCTTGTGTCAATATAAAACTTCTCATAGTCTTTTATTCCATTGAAGTGGAAGTAGAAAAGGAATTTTTATATTTTAAACATAATGCCCATAATGGGATATAATTTATTGAATTTATTTCCAACGAATTTCTTAAATTTGTTAAGTAAATGGAAAGTTTCAAGCATGGATTATAATTAATTGTTAACAATGTATTCTGTATCGTTAACAATTAATTATATTTTTTATATATATAATTTTTTATGACAACACTTAAGATGAAGGATTTTTGAATTTGCTTTTTTTTGTGTGTGTTTAAAATGATTATTATAACTCAAGATAAAAAGTTCTATTTTTTTGAATTTTAGTAATTAATGATTATCAAAATAAAATATTACTCATTTATTAAAATTTTTTTTTATCTTGAGATGTTTGGTACTTCATTTTTATTTTCTCACTTTCATTTTCATTCCTCACTTTTAAGAATAGATATTTGAAATTCCATTTAATTTTTAATAAAGAAATCTTCTAATAATATTTCAACAATAGACAACTTTACTAAGAAATTAAAATTTCTAATCAAGTTAAATTGTGTCGAGAGGAGCAATACGTAA